>VXAZ01001058.1:647891-698387 GCA_013399875.1 Gymnorhina tibicen | reverse complement strand
GCGGCCGCGCTCCGGCCGCACGCGAGCCGCCACAATGGGGCCGGCGGCCGGGAGCGCCGGGCGCACCGCGCTGCTGCTCTGCTGGCTCAGCGGCTGCTGCGCGGCCATCAGCTCCATGGACATCGACCGCCCCGGCGACGGGAGGTGCCAGCCCATAGAGATCCCCATGTGCAAGGATATTGGCTACAACATGACGAGGATGCCGAACCTGATGGGGCACGAAAACCAAAGGGAAGCTGCCATTCAGCTGCACGAGTTTGCCCCCTTGGTGGAGTACGGGTGCCACAGCCATCTGAAATTTTTCCTGTGCTCCCTCTATGCCCCGATGTGCACGGAGCAGGTTTCTACCCCGATCCCAGCCTGCAGGGTGATGTGCGAGCAGGCGAGGCTGAAGTGCTCCCCGATTATGGAGCAGTTCAATTTTAAGTGGCCGGATTCCTTGGACTGCAGCAAACTGCCCAACAAGAACGACCCCAATTACCTGTGCATGGAAGCCCCCAACAACGGGTCGGATGAGCCACCCAGGGGCTCCAGCATGCTGCCACCCATGTTTCGTCCCCAGCGGCCCAGCAGCGGCCACGATCTGCAGCAGCACAAGGACAGCCTCAGCAGAACGTCCTGTGAAAATCCCGGCAAGTTCCACCATGTGGAAAAGAGCGCTTCCTGCGCGCCGCTCTGCACACCAGGGGTTGATGTTTACTGGAGCAGGGATGACAAACAGTTTGCTGTCATTTGGATTGCCATCTGGTCCATTCTGTGCTTCTTCTCCAGTGCTTTCACTGTCCTCACTTTCCTCATAGATCCTCAGCGTTTCAAGTACCCCGAGAGGCCCATTATCTTCCTCTCCATGTGCTACTGTGTCTACTCGGTGGGGTACATCATCCGCCTCTTCTCAGGTGCTGAGAGTATCGCCTGTGACAGGGACAGCGGCCAGCTCTATGTCATCCAGGAGGGGCTGGAGAGCACTGGCTGCACCATTGTGTTCCTGGTTCTGTATTACTTTGGTATGGCGAGTTCCTTGTGGTGGGTGATCCTGACTCTAACTTGGTTTCTGGCGGCTGGGAAGAAGTGGGGGCACGAAGCAATCGAAGCCAACAGCAGCTACTTCCACTTGGCAGCGTGGGCCATTCCGGCCGTGAAGACCATCATGATCCTGGTCATGAGGAGGGTGGCTGGAGACGAGCTGACAGGGCTGTGCTATGTTGGCAGCATGGATGTGAATGCCTTGACGGGGTTTGTGCTCATTCCTTTGGCTTGTTATCTAATCATTGGCACTTCTTTTATTCTTTCTGGGTTTGTGGCCCTTTTTCATATCAGGAGGGTGATGAAAACAGGTGGAGAAAACACCGACAAGTTGGAGAAACTTATGGTCAGGATTGGTGTCTTCTCGGTCTTGTATACAGTGCCTGCAACTTGTGTGATAGCTTGCTATTTTTATGAGAGACTGAACATGGATTATTGGAAAATTGTGGCAACCCAACAGAAATGCAGGATGAACAATCAGACTAAAAATTTAGACTGCATGATGAATAACTCTATCCCAGCAGTAGAAATTTTTATGGTCAAAATTTTTATGTTATTAGTTGTGGGCATTACTAGTGGCATGTGGATCTGGACTTCCAAGACTCTTCAGTCCTGGCAAAATGTTTGTAGTCGGAGATTAAAGAAGAGAAGTAGGAGAAAACCCGCGAGTGTTATTACGAGTAGTGGAATCTACAAAAAACCTCAACATCCACAGAAAACTCACCTTGCAAAGTATGAATCAACGTTACAACCGCCCACTTGTGTGTGACCAGGTTTTAGAAAAGACTGTGTCTCACCTTGCAGACTTATAAAAGTCCAAGCAGCAGTCAGAAATTAAAAAATGAATGGTGCTTTTTTTGTCAGAACAGTTTAATAAGGCACAAAAATGTATCATGCTGAATTCAGGACCTGGTGAAAAACTGAAGGTAAACATACTCATGGAAAGGTTTTCAGTGAAAGAAATATTGTGAATTAAAACAGTCTCTTCTGTTACTAATTTGTAGTTAAGAATTACATCCATCCCTCAGATTAAAAGAAAAACAACATAAAAACAAAACCAAACACAACAACCAACACCTATTTAACTTTTTCATGTAGCTGGGCTGGGTTTTCTTGAGCTTTCTGAGTAACAAGGTGTAGTCAAGTTTTAGGGGGCAATGGTTTGATTTTAAAAGTGCCCGAGTGGAGTGAGCATTGTCTCTCCAGGGACACGGAGGTCCCGAGGAGGCCTGTCCTGAGCAAGGATGCTCTCTGGGAAAGCAACCTCCGTGCTAACTTTAAAATCCTTTACAACTCCTCTCAGCCTCCTGGGTTTGGAGTGCCTAAAAATAGGCTCAATCTATGATGCTCACCAATATTCTTTCACCAAAAGAGAAACTTCCTGCACCAGACACAAACTTTGTGAATAAGAATAATGTGCAATACATTTTTTTTTCTTACCATGACATGAAAAGAGAAACAAGTATTTTGCTGTACATAAAGACAACAAAAGAAATCTCTTAACAAAAGAACTAAGAGGTCTAGTCCTCAGAAACCCTTTAGTGTTACATTTTGTGGCTTTTTAATGGAAATCAAGCCAATGTTATACACGTTTGGACTGATTTGTGCAAAAAAAAAGGGGGGGATCAATTCAAAGAGACCCAAAGGGCTTATTGACTCTTTCTATTGTTAAACAAATTCTCACTATGAATAGATCAAGAAGCACTAGATTCTGCAAAGGGAAGCTTTGTATAGAGTGATGCTCTTTACTGTGCTGGGGGTGCACAGTTTTGTGCTGTATATATTTGTAATATACAATTATTTTTCACGCTCCACTATTTTATTAAAAATAAAATATGTTCTTTAGTTTGATAATTTTGTGTGTTCTAAACTTTCTCTGATGTGCTTTGCGGTTAATAAACTTGTTTCCTGGATTATTTGATAAAAGCACACTTTGAATCTAACAGTTGTTGTTATACTTGCCTGCAAGTATAAATAGAGAGAACAGTAATTTACTCGGAAGAAACTGCAAGTTGCAATGAAATAAATGGATTTTGAAGTCGCACCTTTCTGTGAGCCTCTGCAACTGAGGAAGCTGAATGGGAAGAAGCTTTAGTGATGTAAAAAGCTGCAGTGGTGTAGAGCACCACCATGTTTACAAAGCACTGAGATTACAACAATGATCCTTGGTTAACACCCCTTCAAATTTGCATAGGCTACGTTCAGCATGTTAAAGATCGCTGGCTCACTTCACACAGCTGGAGCACAATTCAGGCTCTACCCTTCAGGGAATTCTTCCCCCTTTCTGACACCACTGAAAGTATCACCGCTTGTGGAAAGATTTAGGGAAGACCGGGAAGTACAAATGCAGGATTTAAATGCTGCTTCAGGGAAGTTATCTGATGGAGCTCAAATTGTAAATACATTTCCAGTAAGCTTTTAGTGGAGTATGGTTTTGTGTGAACCTGAAGTTTTCCATGCAGTTTTCCAGTTGATGACCAGGCTGAGTGATCAGCTGGTGAGGCAGGAATAGAACCTCACACAGGCTGCTCTAGAAAAGCCTTTGTCAGGGATCTCATCCCAGGGAGAACAGAGGTCTTGATGGACTTGGGGAGAGTGAGGATCCTTGTGACAGTCATGTTGTGGCTGGGAACTTTCCAACAATAGGTTCTTTAGTAGTGGTCTGGTTTTTCAACTTATCTGTGCAGTGTGACAGATAAATTTGTGCCTTGTACTCTTTTTAAGTGTTCCCAACAGTGACTAGGAACTTGAGTGACAGAAATGATCTTGCAGCTATTATTAATAATGTTTATGTCTAAAGTGCACATATATAAAGCAGCTTTTGATATAAAATTTATCTTTTGAGGAAGAGAAAATATCATTTTGCTCCTTTGTGCCAGTGTGCCACTGTTTGACACACAGCTTCCAGGTGCCCTGGAAGTTAATCCTGTCAGAGGACACTGTGCTGCAGCCAAAGTAGGACATTGCACTAAACAAATCCACTCCAGAAACTATGGAATTAATGCCTGTGCATCTGGCTATGCTCTGGCTGAATTGATGGCGTTAGATCCTGAGAAATACAGAGTTTTAAAACAACCTGAGTGTTGCAGATTGCTGCAGGAAGCCTTCAGGTGTGTGTTTTGTTACTGTGTGTGTCACCTCGCCAGGGACGTGTGTGCCTCACACGAAATTCACCTCTGGCACAAGGGTCAGTGCTGGCTTTACCAGGGACAGTTTTGTTCAGGGCACGGTCTCAGGCTTCGCTCTGACCTGCATTAGGCACGGAAATAAACATCCCACTATTTTTGTAGGCTGTGCAATATTATTTGCGTTCATTGGTGATGATGAATTCTTACAGCCTGCTATCAGGATTCTGGAGGAGAAAAAAAGTGAAGAAAGATGTTCAGCAGTGGCTGAGTTCCTGCTGCCATTCTGAGTTTATTCAGTTGTCAGCTTAGGCCCTTCACTGTCACCGGAGCAGAACTGCACCTTTCCCTATGAAAATGCCAAATAAGGCTTGGCTGGGTGCATCGTGGTACAAGAGATCCTTGCTAAACTGTAAACCAAGTATTCAGGTTTTATTGCATGTTTGCAGTTACTCAGGAATTATTTGGGGGGTTACTGGTAAGCAAATGAGATTCTTCAACTACATAATGATGCTAATTCTTTACATCAGGACAAGTACCCTGTAAATGCAGCAGGGCGCAATGATTGGCTTTAAGGACATCTTAAGAATGAATTAATTCAGAAATTGTACTTCTGACTGTCCCATAACTCCTAACAATCTTAACAGTTTAATACTGAAGTTGCTACTTAAAGAATTGGAAGCTTATTACTGTTAAAGTGATATTCTTGTTTTCAAAACCGTTCATTTAATATATTTAATATTTAATATATTCATAATTAACACGGATTTGTATTCTTGCCTTAGAAGGCTGCATGTTAGTTAAATGATAATAATACTAAAAGTCATTAAGAGAACATCTCAAAAATATTAAACCTCTTTATTTTTCACAGTAATTTTAAATTTTAGTGAAATCATGTTTGTATTTTTATTTGTTGAATTTTATAGGATTTCTCTTTACTCTCAAGGCCCAGTAGATATTTGCTTATCTCAGACTTTTAGGAAACATATCTGTATGTGGTTATTTTAACAATTGAGTCACTCCATAGGAAACTTGTTGAGGAAGAAATGTCCAGTGGCATTTATCAGATAAAAATTCTAAAAGAAATGCATTCTGTTGGCACTGTAAATCAAGAACCAGATGTTTGCCACAGGCTTGTGTACAGGTAAAAGAAAGGCAGAAAGTTCTTTTTTCTGGCAAAGGTATTTGGTAGAAGACTTTGATTTACTGAAGAGAGATTAATGAGGTAAGAGTACGAGATCAGCGGGGGAAAATGGGATTCAGGGCAAAACTCCACAAAATTCTAATTACAATTGTAAAAGTCTTGTTTCTCAGTGAAATGCTGATGCTTCTCGTAAACAGAAATATAATTAAGCTCAGTACGTGCAGGGTTTAGCTCGAGAGCTGACATGTTGGGACACTTGGAGCAGTGCAGTAGAAGCACCACGGCCCGAAGGATGTGAGGGGCTCAGTCCAGGAATGTTCAGATCCCTTATCAGATTTTGCCCAAAGAGCATTTCACGTGTCTGTTATTATGCAGCCATTATTCACATCTGGCTGTCATCCCACGGCCTCAGAGTGCATGAGCAGCCCAGGAGCAGCAGTGTCTGTGACACACACCCCGCTCACCCCAGCCCCTAACACCCCTGCCTTCAAGGGGATGGTTCTGTAATGATGGGATGTTGCGTGCTCAGGTGGGCTTTTGATGGCAGGTGGTCTCCAGCAACAGATGGCCTCAAAGGACGAACTCCAGTGCATTGGAGTTTAAAACATTTACACATTTCTTAAAAAAAATTGTTGAAATGTTATCCTCGTGTAATGTTTTTAAGTATTTTAGACAGAGTAGCCAAGTTATTAACAGTGACAGGTGATAAATCAGGGCATCCTTTAAAAGGTGGGTGATGGTGATTATGTGGTCTTGGAGCTTGCTTTGATCAGAAGTGACAGCCCTGTAAGGTCTGTGCCACTCAATCCCCCCTGAAGGGAGATCAGCACCTGTTTGCACTTTGAGGCTCCCCTACCTCCCACTGCCTTCCAGCACTATTTCATCTTTTTTAGCACACTTGATGTTGATTAGCTTTAAGCAAAGTCATTATTCATTTACAAAATGCTCCTTGATGGAGCTGACTCTGAACTGTATTCCAGTGGCAGTGTTTGTGCTGTAACAGTTAAGGGTGCATCAACACCCCCATTACAAAAGCTTTCTTTTCAGGGAGCCACAAGTTACAATCAGCCCCAGTGCTAATATTAACCAGGTTTCAATTATTTTTGGTCCAGACAATAGTACGTGTTGCCCTTGGGTCTGTTCAGCTCGAGCCTGCTGTGTCTTCACACGTTTATCCAGAAGAGACACAGGATCAGCTCTGTGGAACAAACAGGTCCCGGGCTGGCAGATCCGATTTTAGCTCAGTAAGTGCTGTTCCAAATAGCTTCAGGTCTTGCTTGTGAAGGGGAATGGATATTTCAGGAAAACAGCACAAACAAGGCTTTGACTTCACCAAGGGCTGTGCAACAAATCACGGAAATGAGTGCCCATGGTTATCTCACGTTGGAAAGCAGGACTTTGGTGGGGCCTTGCCAGCGTAGATGTGAGTTCCCAGAGCAGGCAGCAGGGTGGGATCAGGCAGTTCCAGTGCTCTGGGAACAGATGTGGGTCCTGCCCCCTGCTGCACCCCGCTTTGGGGGCCCAGCGCTGCTTTTCCTGTAGTAGCAAAGTTAAAGCTTTGGGGAGCTGTACATCAAAGGCAGGACTGAGCGATCCTTGTGTATGTTTGTATGGCATTGTTTAAAGAGGAATTCCTTCAATTTGTTGTTGCTGGTTTTTTCCTTCCATTCTTCAAGATCTCCTCATAGATCTGCTCCACTGAAGTCAGTGGGTGTCCAGCTAGATTCAGTGTATGCTTTGAATCAAATTTCCTATCTCAGGGAAAGCATGAGCTATGGGAAGAGTCATTATTTTGATTTTTTTCCCACATCAGAGTATTTCTTGAAAATCCTGATGTGGCAAAAGTTCATGGTACAGGAAAAAATATCAGTGAATGAAACGATTTCAATTATATTTTCAAAATGTGCTGCTATGTTAGAGTGGACAAAGCCCAGTGTGTTGCAAAACCACCTGTCATTTCAAAATGAAATTCAAAAATACTGGACATTGATAATGTCGGAATGAAGATTTGAGGCTTTTTGAGAACACATATATATTGCAAAATGCTCAGTATTAACACATCTGCATTTCCTGCTGGCGAGGCAGCTCCTCAGAAATTCTTCAGTCAGTTCCCATCTTTGCTCCTGCCTCTGCCTCTCCGGAGGGGCTCAGACCTGCAGCATCCACGCAGCTAACGAGGAGCAGCAACATCTGGAGTGGAGCCCACATCGTGCACCTCGTTTGCTCCTTTCCTCACTGATCAGCACCTCTGCTCCCCTTCCCCTCTCCTCCACTGCTGATCAGTCTTTCATCATCTGCATGTGCCTGCCTTCTCTTCCCCTCCTCTCGAGTGATCCCGTCCCTTCAGTCTCTAATCTGCCCACACACAGCTCTCTGTGCTACTGGCCGCTACCTGCCACTGCTTTGAGCTTTTTTTGTTCCACAGAAACGAAAAGATATTTCAAAACTTGTGTTTTATCTCTCTTTTTGGGTAAAGACTGTGGTGAGAAACAGAGGTTCAAAGTTCTGAGCTACCAAAGGTGCTGATGAACACAGGAGACTGTCAAGAAGAGACTGTCAGTTCTGAGCAGGTGCCTTCAACTTAAAAATGCTCTTTTGTGGAAGACAGGCATTGTTTGGTTCCATCTTGTATATTTGTTATTTTACAGTTCCTTTATCTGAGACTAATGTCTGTGTGAAATAAAAAACAGGAAAGCGACAAAGAACATTTGATCAATTGATAAAACAGAGGGGAAAAAAACCCCACTTTTCACTCCAAAGCTTTTAGCCTGAGGAGAGGTTTGTACGCCTCAAAGCCGGTGAGTTTTTCCCAGCTATACCCAGCTGGTCTGACAGAAACATCCTACCTGCCCTCAGCCTGGCTTCCTCATATCCTGAGTCGCTCCCAGCTATAGCAATGCTGCACTGACAACTGCATTACAAAGGAGACTGATTTTGACTCTTTGTGGTCCTATAACAAATTTCCGAAGTGGTCTGTGATCGCTGCAGTAATTTGGTAACATTCGAATCATGGTATTGACAACAGAGGCTGTGGTATTGTAGGGGAGTCGTTTTTTGCTTTGTTTCAGTCTCGGTGCTGAGATAGGAACACCAAGAGTGCACCAAATTTTATGTCTCTTTTCACACTCTGTAATAGCTCTTCAAGGACCTCCTTTGCATATCTAACAAGGAGAACTGTGGGAAAGAGACTTCTGAATCTTGAATGCTGTACGGTTGTCTTTGATAGCAAATTTCACAAGAAAGTAAACACCGACTGAGTGTGTCTACATGGAGTGATTTGAAACTTTGCAATCTGTGAGCTCCTCCAGAAAAGACAGGAGAGAGAAAATTGAGCATAGGTAGTAAATAGGCTAAAGATACTGAGAACACAGCCACAGGGGAGGAGGAAGGAGAAAACTGCCTCAGGGGAGTTGGCATTGTTTAAGTCCTAAGGCTAGAGATGCACAAACTCGGCTGCTTATTTTTTGCAATTAATCTAATCTGGTGCCCAGGAGTTTGGTTTCCACCACACTGCTCTGACCCTCTGCTCTCCTCACAGACAGAGAAAGGCATTCAGGATTTTGGTTCCATGCTTCCCTGGTTATCCTGCATAACTGTATCAGTATTTAGAGTGGATCTGACTATCTAGCTTTAAGCACAGTGTTTCACGCGATTAGAAGAGTATTACAGTGTTTCAGCTTTTGATAAACTGAAGTTGCCATTGTGTGGCTTTTGAAACACAGTACAATGCAGTGGCAAGAGAAGGTTTGAAGAATAATCAAATTCAGAATTCCAGCCATTACTGGTTTTGTTAATTAACTTATCTGGGGCAACAGGTTCTTCTGCATATTTCTTTGAAAATTCCACCCTTAGAGCCCACGGAGTCGGGACTGTGAAGGGGTGTATTACACAGCTCTTTGATCAGTTTTGAAAATTCCTCAAAGCCCTTCATTTGCAGGATATGATAAAACCAACTTTAAGGCAGAAGAAGGCACGTCCTTTACTCCTTTTTTTAACTTCCAAATTCGGCTTCACACGGACTGACTGCTGATGGTTAGTGGCCTCTGAACGAGGTACTTCATGGAGCAGATTCTGCTTTTATTAAGTATTCCAGGAAACCCCGATGACACCGGGGCATTGCCACACTTAGAGGACGAAGTGGAGAACAGCCCGGGGCTGGGCTGAGTCCAGGTGTTTATTTCAGCCCTCGCTATCCAGCAGCCGCCCTGGCCCGTGCAGGCACAGATTGGAAATAGGATGAGATGGAACAATGGTGAGGTTGTCTTCCCGTCCCCAGGGGTTCAGGCATGGTACACCACACAAAGCAGAGTCACAGCCAGAGTGCGTGCTCACTGGATCAGATACTCTCTAAAAGATAAAAAAAAAAGAAATTCAATTTATGTATAAATATTATGTGTTTCCTAGAAAAACAAAATAATGAAAGTAATAATTCAGAACTTATTTTGAGAACTCTGTTCCGGGTGCTGTTTCCATCTTACAAATTCTGCACTCAAATCTCCACCTGCTGAAAATGCCACGTGTCTCCGGAGCCCAGAAAGCAGAGCAATGGTTTGCTTTGTACCTGGGGAACCACAGGGCTCAGGAGGGTGACAGCGCCGCAGTGACCTCGCGCTGAAGCTGCCGCGGCTGTGACGCTGTCGGCGCTCCGAGCTCTGCCCCGGCAGCTCGGGGCTCTCCGCCGGGCAGTGCAGAGTGCCCAGTGCCGGGCACAGCAGCCCGGGGCCCGGCCCTTCCCGGCCCTGCTGCAGCCACAGCCCGCGGCCGGGGAGCTCCCTTCCCGGGCTGCAGAGAAGCAGAACTGCATTTCCCCTTTACCGCTCCCAGAAGCAGCGGGGGGTTTAAATATCAGCGGTGGCAGTGACAGCTTTTGGGTTTGTCCATGCTTCGGTACCGGTTTGAAGGGATCAGTGACGCTGAAGCTGTCTCAGTTTGGCAGCCCCTGTTAATGTCCCTGTCCTGCAAGCGATCGCCCTCTGACTGCTGTTCCCACCTCCCTGTGTTAATGGGGACTCCTCGGCCGGGCGTTTAAAGCATCAAAGAGCTGCTGTTTGAAATGCAACCCTAAGCAAACTATCTGTGTCTCCAGCAGGACTCAGAATGCAGGAGACTGATGTTCTGGTTCCCTGTTTGATGTGTTTAACACAACAGACATATCTACAACTTGGCATTTAAAAACATCAACAAAAACAAACAAGCTGGGGTCGTTTACATAACAAAAAGCTCTTTGGCCTTGCAGGAGGTTCCTTTGAAATGTACGATTGTTCCTGTCACTGACCTGGTCTGGAGCTCACCCTCTTGTTTCATACACACACCAAAAGGCAACATTTCAGTAAATGAGATCTCTTCCTTCCACAAGCTACGGCGTTTAAAAACCCAACCAAAACCAAACCCGGAGCTGCAGGGGCTCCACTGTTATGTATTTTTCCTAAAGCAGTCTTTTTGAAGCACTAGGCCAGCTTTGCAGCCGGTTTTAACAAGTACAGAATCTGCTCGTGACTGAGTGTACAGCTCACACCACAGTTCCACAGCAGCCCTGGGTCTCCGCAATGAGTGCTTCCTGGCTTGTTTTTCCATTTCATCTATTCAAGACCACACAGCACTCAAATAGGTGTAGTCTGTGAGTAGCGTCGTAAATGTAAATGACAAAGTATCCTTTTCTATCATCACAATCTGGCAATACGTACAACTCTCACCATGTGACTATTGAGTACATTGATATTTCAAGCCAGTAAATCATATTTCAAGGCAGGCTTAATCTCTTAGATTTGTACTTTAAATGTACAAGCAGCACTTCAAGAAACTGTGTAGTCAGGTTTTTTCTTTTCTTTTTTTTTTTTACAAGGAAGGTCTCTCCTTTTCGTTTTGCTTATTTGCAGAAGTAATTTCTGAAGACAACAAAAGCAACCAGCAAAACAAATTCCCATGTTAATTAGAGCTGTTCATGTTAGGAAAGGAATGGTTGGTTTCTATTTGTTTTCCGTGTTCCTGTGGGATGAGCGACACATGATAAATGTGTTCGTGGTGTATCTCAGACCTCTGATGAAAATAAATTGCGTACAGTGAAAGTGACAGTAGAGCAATCCCTTAAAATATCTTGTGGCACTCTCTAGTGCAGAACAGAACAGGCTGGGCCCTTGAGCAGGACCCAGAAACATAGATCAGCAACTAAAATAAACGCTCACAATTTCATGGGTTTGAGTCTGCTGTCCTAGATCTTTATATGGCTCCAGTTAGTGTAATATCTGATCCCCTCCAACTGTAGGGTTTGTCAGTCCAAATACTGGCACCAGAGCTGTGTCAGCCTCTTACAGATGGTGAAGTGAAAGGCACCGGGGTGGAGAGAACCATTCCCAGCTGGGGAGGCAGGATTGTGTCCGAGGGAAGCACAGCGGGACGGCTGCGGGCACGTGGGGCAGAAACTCACAGGGGTCCAGGGGCAGATCCCCCCAGCCACCTGAGCTGGAAGCCACAGCTTTCAGATCCACCACAGCTTTCAGTTCAGATCCACCACAGCTTTCAGTTCAGATCCACCACAGCTTTCAGTTCAGATCCACCACAGCTTTCAGATCAGATCCACCACAGCTTTCAGATCCACCACAGCTTTCAGTTCAGATCCACCACAGCTTTCAGTTCAGATCCACCACAGCTTTCAGTTCAGATCCACCACAGCTTTCAGATCAGATCCACCACAGCTTTCAGATCCACCACAGCTTTCAGATCCACCAGCAGCACCAGCTCAGATGTGCATGGAGCAGAGGTTCCCACAGGTGCTTTGGGAACACAGCAGGAGAGGTCCCTGTCTCTCAGGAACGAGTTGGGGCTCACTGATGGTATCTGGCCATGTGCTCCAGTGCCAGAACATTCATGAAGCCACTGGACTTGTTGGCTCTCATGGAGCGAGCTGGTATCTTGCCGGGCTCCCACATCTTCCTGGATTCCTGTGGGTAGAGGAACCAGCTTTTTCTGTACAAGGGCAAGACTGTATCTCACCTCTGTGCTGGCTCTTTCATCTTCATAAACCTGATGAGAGCAAAACCTTGAATTGCCAGTCTAAAACGCAGAAGTTAAACTAAGGCAGAGCAGCAGAAGGGATGTGGCTTTCGGAGGGGAGGTTGAATGGAAGGTGCTTGGAAGAGATTGGAGCATGGGATATTGAAGATATGTGAGTGCCTGGTGACTTATGGAATTCTCGTATTTTATAAAATACAACATGTCGTTGGGTGATCAGAATTTTATTTTCTCATTGTATAATCATTCATAAAACAGTGTCTCTGATGAGGTTTGGGAGCAATCTAAACTTCGTATCATGGGCAATAAAAATGACAGATATCGTCTGTGACAATAGGATTGCAACATGCATGCCCAGTTTAGCATTTCATGGAGCAATTACTGCACCTCAGCTTTAGATGTTACAGTACAAATTCTCTTTGTTGACAGTTACTCCATAGTCCAGAGATTCTGCATCACGGTCACACCTTTTTGCTGGAGGAGTTTGATTCATCTGCCAAAATCTAGCATTTTCCATAGATTATCTAAGAAATCTCCCTCAGGAATTTAAGTCTGTGCTCTGCCCAGCTCCTAAAAATCAGACAACTACAAAAGAGATTTGAGGCTGCTGATACCATCAGCACAGTAAATCATTCTCGTAAAGAAAATAATAAATTGTAAGGCAACTTTACAAATTCTGTTCGAGCTGTTGCTCCCCAAGTACGAATCTTTAAAACATGTTGGAAATGAGGTGACCACAGTTTATTTTATTGAAATGCTGTGGGTTACTTGAGGAATTTAAAAAAAACCTAAGTTCTTTTTCTTCCTGATCCTGGCACAGTGTGTGATTGGTCACTGTGCCAGCCAGAAACAAGGCTGATGCAATGACTGGAAAAGCATCTCTTCCTGCAGTTAGGAATTTTTAGTGAGAAAAAGGAAAAAATGGCCCATGTTTCTGTTTTTCCTTTAAACTGCTCTGCCTATGAATTAGGCCACACTCCCTTGGTGAGCACCGTATGGAACAGAAAGACCAGAAAGTTACCCAGTGATCTGAATACCTGCAAAACCCCGGAGCGTCTGTCCTGCTCTGGCTCCCCCTCTGAACACCGTGGACCCAGGAAGTGCAGAGCACCCAGAGGAAGCTCAGGCTGAGCAGGAATGAGTAAGTCAAAGGGCCTTATCTCTAGGATTTCCCAGTTATTGCTGTGGTTTGAATTGCACAAGGGTGGGAGGGGAACGATGCCCCTTTCTGCCCATCAGCCCCCGCCCGTGGCAGCAGTGCTGGAGGAATGTTAGGCATGAGGGGTAATTAAAGCCTTGGAGTAACTGTACAGAATGTGTCACCCTTGCCTGCAGCTTCTCCATCATCTCAGCTCACACCCTGCCCCTTTCTTTTTGCTCCACCCAAGCTTTGGTTTCCTGCACCCATTCATGGCTTCTGTGCTGTCTTTCCACGCTGGCTGAAACAGCCTCCCACCTCCTGCTGCCTCTCCTCCGAGCGCTAACTGCTCTGGTCATACCGACTGAATTAATCAGTAGCAGCCATAATCAATATTCCGATCTGTTAGCAGCCGGCCGTGCCGGGAGGATAAAGGGCAGGCTGCAAGTGCATCTCACAAGGTGAGCAAACCCGAGAGAAATGGGCCTGTTTTCAGTGAGGACACGTGGGGCCACCTGCTCTGGCTCCTGTGCTCAGTGGAGCTGCTGTTAGGAGCAGGAAGTGTTTCCCGTGCTGAAGGGAAGAAGAGGTAAAATGAAACAAGTTGTAGGTGTACGGAAGAGATCATGGCTTAGGACAGGACTTTGAGGCAGGTTTTTCACCTGGTGTTTTAAGATTTACAGCTCTCCCCAATGGGCTTGAAAAGCTGCTTGAACTCTGCTTCATTTAATGTTTAGTTTTTACAAACATCATGGTGTATGGATTCTCACTAACTGTAAGAGACGGAAAGGATGTTTTCCATTTTGATGTAAAATTTGACAACTTTTTTGCCTCAGGGGTAATCAAAACTCACTGAGAAACACATTGTTTAGTTGTTATTATTTTTCATTTGGACTGTACTGACTATTTTAAACCCATGAGTAATAACTGGTTTGTTAATTAAACAGAGTGGAGTGCAAATATTGTCATCTTCAGAGTGTACAATGTGAACTCTATTTTTTACCTTTTATTTTTGGCTCTAGTTCATCACAACTAAGCCCTATGGAAAGCCCAAAATTTCTTTTTACATCTTTCTAAACCCCCATTTGTATCTTCTTCTGAAGCACTGGAGGTTGGCCACAGCTCGAGGGTGGATTTGGCAAGTGGTGTTACAGTTGTGCACATGCCTGGCTGATGAGTCTTGCTCCCACACCCAGAGCTAGGCTGATTGCCTGATTTGGGGTCAGGAAAGGAGGAATTTTCTCTGGTCAAACTGGCAGAGCTTTTTAGATTTTTTCCCCCTCCTGTATGTTCAACACACACTTGGTGGAGTCATCTAACACCCAGTGGTCAGGAGAGGCACAAATTACTTGTAATAGACTTCATCTTTGCTGTCCCCTTTCTCACAGTGATGTGTCCCTCAGGCCTAAACTTCCCTGTGTGGCAGTGGGAAGCGTCTGGGAAATGTAGGGAGTGGCAACTTTGGGGACCCTTCCTGGACTTGATGACTCTGCCACTCTTTTCTGGTGAAGAGCTGCTGTGAGACAGAACTGCTGGAACCAAATACCGATGATTTCACTGCTATGAACACAAACAATTGATCTGTTTCTCTTTGGGTTAAAGAGAGGTATTTTGCAGATATAATCTGTTGGCTTTAAACTCAGATGATACAGAGTTTAAAGGGCAGGGTGGAGATTCTGAGTCAGCACTAAGCTTTGTCCTACAGCAGAAATCTTCAGGATTCCTCTCTGATACCTGTGAATGTGGCAATCCCTGTTCCTGCACCTGACCAGTTCCCAGGTGGAAATCTCCAATTCCCTTTAAGTGACACCACAGAGCCAAAGGTGACTCAGCCAACAAGGAAACCTCCAGGCCCTCTGTCCTTGGATTCCCTGACTAGACTGCAGTGAAAGTCCAGGGCACCACCAGGAAAGCTGTCACAGCACCACAAAAATGCAAGCTGAAGTACGAAGATTCCCTAATTACATATGCAGGCAGGTAATTTAGTTGGTAATTGGGGCCATTATGAATTCAGATGTGAGCTGCTGTGGATGCTGGACGAAAGTTTCTGTTCCTTGCCTTTGCCAGCGCTGCGCTCAGGGAGCAGCCCCACAGACACCTGAGGTGCTGTGAGACCTTGGCACACATCCTGTCTTCCGTGAGACTTCTTCTGCTTCCGCACTTTCAGGGATCATTTCCCACACATCGTTATGTGCTTCAAAGGGCATTCGCTGGATCTCCAGGAGCGAGCATTGACCTCATTCTAGGGAATATAACTTATGTTTTCCTATTCCCTTTCTGTACAACATAGATTCCTTTCGGGCTTTGATGGATTAAGAGAGCAATATCTCTTCTTTTCATCATTCTTAATAATGAATAATAAAAATTCTCAACATCTTCTATGTTCTAAGAAGCTGAGCACTTCACACAAGTATTTGTTAAACAAGATTTTTCTAGCAGGTAATTTTTTGTTGGTTTTATGCTCATTAATATTTCATCTGCCAGGTGATTTCTCAATTAATCAGGCATTATGCAGTCCGCATAAATAATACTGGGTTTCAACTATATTGAGGAAAAAAAAAAAAGAGAAAGGTAAAGAGGTAACCAAAGCATATTCAACTGATGAAAAGCTTCATTGATTTTGTAGGAGGTTCCCCAATTTTCATCACCTGAACATTTCACTCCGAAATATTTAAATGAATTTTTCATGTGGTTTACTTTGAAAGTAGACATTTACAAATTGCACAGAATCTTCTGCTTTTTTTTTCCCCTGGCTCACTGATTTCCACACTAAATGCACCAGTTGCACAGTTAAATAAACAATGTTTTTTTAACTTCCAGTCCTCCACACGCAGCTGGGACCAGGAGAGGTGAGCAGGATGGTTGTCTGCACTTTGTGCATCATCACTGTAATTAAAGCCTCATATGCAAGATTAGACTTTCAGTCATAGCCCTGTATTACTTGATCTCATCAGCGCTTGAAAGGTTCTTTTGCAATTAATAATTTTGCGTAAGCATAAATAATTGTCCTGTGATGGGCAGGAAGGTGGCAGCTCTGGTATTGCTAAGGCTGGGTGGCTGAAACAGAAATGATCATCTGATTCCATTTCCATTTTTTCTTTTTTTTAACCAGAATGTTAATTTTTTATTTGGTTTTTCTTTTTAGCTTTTACAGGGGATGGTCCCTTCCTATCCAGTTCAAAATCTCCACATTGGTTTCTAATAACTGCCTAGAAACTTTGATGCTTCTTTTTTTGTTTTTCATCCTTACCAACCTTCGCATGAACAACCCGAACTCTATTTTGGCCTTGTTTTTCCTCCGTAGATCATCACATCCAAGTTGTATTGAAAGGCTTAACCTTCTGCTTACAAAGCCCAGCTAAAATCCTTCTTTCCTGCCCTGTAGCCCGGGTGAAATGTGGATTCCTCACGCTGTGTCTTGGTAGGTAAAACCTCTTTCTGCCCACACCAGTGGATTCCATCTTATCTCAGTTTTCTCATCAGCACGTTGCTGCAGGGATTATCTCCCGATGTCTGGGCTGGGCTGTGCTGGGGCACCGTGTGCTTGTGTCCTCCCTTTGCAAGGTGCCCCCTCCCCACCACTTCAAACACTCCCAGGGCTCTCTGTGGATTCTGTTACCCAATGCCCTTCCTGCTCCAGCTGGGTGTCATATCCACAACTGCTCCTTTTGATGTCACCTTTATCGCTTAATTACTATTTTTCACTTAAGCCCCTTTGGCTTTGTTTGCGTTACCTCTGAGCAGGTGGAGCATCTCTGAAACATCTCCTAAGTAATCGCAGCGTAATCCCTGTAATACCCCTGAAAACATCTCCTGTGCCACAGTGTCTGTACAAAACCAGCGTCAGCTGAACACCTGGTGGAATGTGATTGCTTCTTGTGGTGATGGCCAGTGTCAGTGGCCAGGTTTCGTGTGGTTTTCCTGCCCATCATCTTCCATAAAGTCTCTGGGGAAAGAACCCCCGGGGTTTCTGTATGTGCTGGCTCACTGCAAAGTGGATTCTGATCCATCACCAAGGCTCGTGAGCACAACTGCAGCGAAAATAAAACATTACTGTAATCGTTTAGGGTGATTGTGTGACAAGTGCATTGTGTTTTTTAAGCTGGGCAATCAAATCTTCAGGTTCAGGATATCAGCTGACTGCCCTGTGGTTGTGAAAGAATTATTGTATCACTTGTACCCAGCCTTACAAAACCAGTCAGGTGCATCCTTTTCTTTTTGGCTCCCTCTAAAGCATTCGTTGTGTCTCTGAGTCATAATCACACTCCATCACATTAAATGCTTTTTCAGAAGTGACAGCCTCTAATAGCTCTTCCCCTGTTGTGCCAGCCTGGGCCCCATTCGAGTCCGTGACAGTTTTAAAAACGCTTTGAAAATCCCACCCTTTGCCACCTGACTAATCCTGGTCACGCATATGGCAACAAACCCTTAGATACGATTCAAATATGAACTATGAAAATCTGTAAAAATGCTCACAGCTGCGTGAGTCTTAAGGTTTTGTTCCCTCTTGATCAAATATTTGGGGTTTTTGCTTAACATTCATTAATGCCAAAAAAGCCTTTGATCTTTCTTCCACGAGGGCGTGGAATCTGCCTTTTGTTAGCCAGCACTGAGGCTAAACAGGTACTGAATTACTTCTGATTACACAGCCAAACCTCTTTAGCAGAAGAAAGATATTTTGTTTACTTACCTAGATCTGTACTAACAGTCAGGTGCATTTTATTTATCAAGGTGTAAACTTTTGACAGAGAATGGTCAATGCAGCCTCGAAGGTGGCAGGCTAAGCACCCTGGATAAAGAGCTCCAGAGGTAAGGGAGGGTCACTGATTTACTACGAGCAGAAAACAATTCAAGAAGACAATTCATAGGAAGCTTTTCCTGCCTCTGTGGAGCCACAGATGTGAACTGGAAGGTTCTGAGTCAAGCTCTGTTGAAACAAGCTCTTTGTTAAGGCCTATAGGTAAGAAATGCTTCTTTTGCTGCCTGGCTTAGCACATGTGACTTCATTGCATTTTTTTCCCTATAGCTAAAATGAGGTTATTAATGCAAAGATGCTTCACCGGTTCAGCCTCTGAGTTAAAATCAGAAAAAGTCAGCAAATCCTGGAGTTACCGTGGCAGAACCCCTGAACTCTTCAGCCTTGCTTTTGGGCTAGCGCTCTGCTCCTGCGGTTCTGCTGGAGACAGGGAGTTCCAGCTGTGTGCAGGCAGAGGAAGGCAGTTTGTGGCAGGAGCTGTATCCTCAAGCTGCGGTGCGTGCAGGGAGGCGGAGCAGCCCCGGCCCAGCTGCGCACCTGGAGAGAGGAGGGCAGGCAGGAAACCCCCGTGCAGGGGGACACCTCTGCAGACAGATGTGTCCGAGCCCTGCCTCCTCCTGCTGCCCGGGGACAGCAGCTGCCTCTGGGCTGTGCCTGCAGGACGGCCACGGCGTTTCGGGGGTGTTCTTAGAGAAGGGAAATTCGGATGGGTCAGACGGTGAACGGCAGAGGCTCAAACTGGCTGTTTGGATGGGTGGTTTAAGAGGCTTCTGATCCTTATTGGCGAACATCACTTTAAATTGCTTTGATTAATCCGTCTCCTAAATCATTCTAATAATGGTCAGCAAGGTACACATGATGGACCTCACGGGTATGATAGCCCTGTCAAAAAGCCCTTGCTATCATGCACAAACTTGTATTTCCCACGTGCAGCCGGGGGGAGAGAAGTGAATGGGCCATTAGGAGAGCAGAGGTTTAAAACGTTTTCTCTTTTTAACACTGCAAAGAATTTGGCAAGTAATTAATGAGTGACCCACTCTGGTACAGAGTTTGAGTCCCCAGGGGGATTAATCTGAGGTTTTCTGATCATGCTCTGAGACAGGGACAGAATGATTCTCTCCTTGAAAATACTCTGAAAGGGCCGAGCGCCCGTCCTGTCCACCCCACTTCAGCCACGAATCAGATGCTGTTCAGATATATGAGCTCTGAGGATTAAATGGTCCTTTGTTCAAAATCATTTAGCTCAGAGAAGTGATACCAGTGCAGACAAATGCCTCTTTCCAACCCCCCTGCACTGCTTGTCAGCATTTTCACACAGGTCCCCTGCAACACTCACCAGTTACGAGGCCAGGAATGATTAATATTTGTGTTTATTTATTCTGGTATTGTTTGTGCTGCACAGGGGCTCCCTGTGTCAGGACAGAATAAATGCAATCAGCCTGTGAGGGATGAGTAGCCCATACAATGGGCTGAGTAGCCACTCAAGGAGCTGAGATCATCCATTCTGACGCAGCCTCTCAGGCTCACACACACTCACTTTAACAGAGAAAAGGATCTTTAGCTTACCAGGGAACAAAGCTCAGTATCACGTCCAGCAGGCCCCATTCAAACCCCTAGAAGAGGATGCTATCTAAATTCCTGGGACTCTCCAGCTCGTTTGTTGAATGCTATGGATGCAAAAAGCCCTTTGATGATACAGTCACTGCACTGAGGGGAAGGGAACCACAGCTCTTGGGTTACTTGCAAGTTCTTCAAACAAGGCTTTTTTTTCCTTTTTTTTTGCCCTCCACATACTGTTACCCTGTGGTTCTGTGTCCTGTTAGAACAGATTGCAGAAATCCTCATTCCCTTATTCTTGGCCCCTTTATTATTTTCTTCTGAATCACTGCTTTATTTTGGTTGTGTCCCAAAGCAGAACTGCGACATTTTCTGGTTTAAAAATAGCAACTGAGGAAAAAAGTAGAAGCAAGGTTTGTTTTTCGTTGGCTTTGCTTTCAAAATTGCTGCAAGGTCTCGTAGAGAGCACAGCCGTGCAAACACTGAATCAGCAGAAGGGCACAGATGGTGATCCGTGACGAACACACAGAAATTAGTGGCTGCTGCAAGGACAACCAGGAACCTCTTTTGCTGGACTTGTGGCCAGTGGAACAGAAATACAGACTCATGCATGGCCTTATGCTGCCACGGTTGGGAATTGTCCTCTGCAGGCTGCTTTGGAACACCGGAGTTTTTAGCTAATGATTTTAAGAATTGTTTCATCAGATCATTACCTTCTGCTACGCTGAGCAGCTGTGAACAATACACCAATAATTCAGCAGCAAGAATATCAAGGGTATAGAAAGGCTGAGGAAAGGGGTTAGAGAAGGGCAAGTAAGGAAATAGGTGATGTCTGAAAAAACAAAGGGGAGTAGGGTGATTATGGATCAGAAATAAAAGGAGTAAACAAATAGTTTCCCGTCATATTCTAGATACATTTACCTTCCCCATTCTCTATACAGAGATATGGATATAAATGTTCAGTTTCCTGCTGCCGTTCACATTGTAGCAGCACCTCTGAGTTTCAGTTCTGTCTCAAGACATCTGTGTGCTAACACAGCCCAAAACCACTCTCCCTGCCCTAAATAATTTTTTCTGACTAGTACAATGTGATATTAGCAGGGCTTTGCAGCCACAAGAATCAGCTGTAAAAAGGATGTTAAATCTAGGCCACTGCAAAAGAATCTAGTGAAATAAGGGGAGGGATGGAAAAGGAAGGAAAGTGAAACAGTAAAGATTATCACTGGGAAAATATGTCCCACTTTTGAGGGTTTTCTTCCTTGTACTCCATTCAGAAAAGGGCACAGGTGAAGATGAACCACAGCACAAAAAATGGCACCAGGATAACATGAAAAAACTCAGCCAAAAGGTTTGTGAGACCATCACTGTGGCAATCCTGTGACACGTCAGCGCTCCAGACAGAAGTGTTCATTGAGATCAGGGGGTGATTAAAGGCAGGATTTGTCCTACCTGACAGAGGGAATAAAGCGAGCGTACCAAAACCTGCTGTCCCGCTCACTGACGGGAGGACAGAACACAATTTGGCACCAGCAGTCTCTGCTGTTGGAATATTACCAGAGGTGTGATGATGCGAACAAATGTCGGTCCCGACCGGTTTGGCTGAGGGGTGATAGATCTCGTTAACAACGGCAGATAACGACCTAATGACTCTCTCCGAAATTAGTTACGGAGCTGGTGCTTGGGCTCGAGCACTGGAGGTTTCACGGAGAAGCCCAAGTGCAAATGTTCGAGTGGTGCCGCAGTTTTGCTTGCACGGCTCAGGCGGAGCGAGGGCCCGGCTGATGGAGTGAGCGCGCTCTAGGCTGCAGCAGGGCAAGGAGACCACGGGACGTGGTGTCACGTGTCATCGCGTGTCGTGTGTCACATGTCGTCACGTGTCGTGTGTCACGTGTCACATGTTATCGCGTGTCACATGTCATTGTGGCCTCACATGTCCTCACATGTCATCACGTGTCATCACGTGTCACATGTCATGTGACAGCACGACATCACGTGTCATTGCGTGTCGCGTGTCATCGCGTGTCACATGTCGTCACGTGCCGCCACGTGTCACATCTAGCACAGCCAGAGCGGCAGTGCTCTGAACTGCCCGAGGGACCGGCAGGGGCATCAGGAGCCGCCGAAGCCCTGGCTGCGGGTGCCAGGCCCAGCCGTGCCCGGCGTGGCACAGGTGCCAGTGCTGGTCACCGCTCGGCGCGGCCGCCCTGCGGCGCTGCTCCCGCCACGGGGCTGAGTGGAGTCCCCCTGCCACTGGCTGAGCTGCTGGAGCCCTGCGCTGCAGACGAGGCCATCCTCGGGATCGGTCATCGTGCGTGGCTGAAAAATAGAAACATTCATTACTTTTCTAGCTCAGATCCAGCTCCTGTCTGCTGGGAAATCTCGGTGCAGCTTAATGAAGTGAGTGGGGTGCTATCAGCAAGGAATGAAGGTTTGATAACTTAGTTGAAGCAGAATATTTATATTCAGCAGATTTTTCACCAGTGCATCAGTAGGAACTGGAGATTCCAGGTGACCTAAAGAGGAGCTGGTTGGCCCACGAGCACGTCCTTGTTTTCCCTCCAGCCGTGCTGAGTGCTTTAGTAGTACCAGTTCCTGCCTCTTCCCACCCAGCAGCTCTGTGCACAGGCCCTGCAGAGCCCCGTGGCTGCTGCAGAGTGGGAGCAGATGCTGGTGTGAGTTATTAAGTGTCACTTTCAATTCAGCCTGACAAGAACGAGTTAATGGAAGAGCTCCATTACAATGGCAGACAGGAAAATAAAAGCCACACTGGATCTACTTTCCTTGTCTCCCTTGTTTTCAAAGACAGTGCTACTGGCATAACACAGAATGCCCTGTTCATTCGTTTGCTGATAATGCTGCTCCCTTTGGGGGCGAGGCACAGCTCCTTCATGGATATAGAGTAACTTATTCAACCACAAAGAGAAACCTCTTCCTTCCTTTAAATTGTTCACAGACTACCAAAGCAGCTACTGATGATGACCTACATATTGCTGGCTACTTTTCTCACTAATAGCATTGACAAACCAAGATAACAATCTTGTTTTTTCAAGTGCTTAAGATCTTATTGCTTTCATTCTTGGTTCTGCCAACTAAAACTAAGGGTTTTATTGTACTGTGTGAGTCTACACCAGGGAATTTTAGAAAATGCTTGACCTGGGTTATGATCTCTATATTTATAGTTATAAATACAAATTAGCAGGTTTAATAAGCCAGACAGAGAGCATCAGACAAAGCTGGTGTTCAGTTTTATCAATGGAAATGTAGAAATCTTGGATTCAGACCAAGAAGTTCACTACAAAATGGAATAACTAAGAGTAGGCTTTCGCCTACTATTCAAGCTTGGATGAAAGTGTAGGGTTTTCTTGTCATTTGCTGTGCTGATTTTAAATCACACAGAGCCGTGTCACTGATTTGCAGGTTCCTCTCTTACACCTTCCCAAAGTTCAGCCCCGGGCTGTGCTGTGAAGTGCTTGAGGAGTGGCTGTGTCTTAGACCACTGTCCTGCAAAGGTGCCTGCGTGCACTATTTATTTAATATTTTAATAGTACTTCAAGAGACTTGAGAGAATTCTGTACGTGTTTAAAACTGAGTAGATATGCAAGAATTTGGAAGAGTGTGTGTGTGTTTTCATATGCATGTTTTCCTTCTGCACCCAAGGGTTTTTGTGTTTTAAAGGGGGAGTTTAGACTGTCAAAATTTCTACAGATCCTTAGATTCAGCTGCAATTGCAGCATGGCAAGCGGCACAGCAGCATAATGCAGGAACAAGTATGTCTTGTTCTGGAAGTTTTCTTCATTCCTCTTACTCCAAAAGTTTTCTTTGAAAGACAATTTCCTTAATGGCTGCAGCTCCCACAAAACTGCCAGCGAAGTGTTAGGAATATACACCTGGGCACTGGATGTGATCAGACACAACAGGTTTCCTCTTCTCCTTGCTCTGTGTCCTGTATGTTTTAAGAACAGTTGCCAATCCCAGATCTTTCTCCACTGCCACAGTATTGGAGCACCTTGACACCAGCTTTTCTTCTCTGGTGTTTCACAGATCACGTAAAATCCTTGGAAGATCACCATCCTCTTTGACCTTTTCTTGACAATGTCCTGTCCTTTGAGCTGGCATCCCTGAAGACGGTGTTTTTATGTCTCTGAGCCTTTCTGGTTCTCTGTCTGAAGAAGTTACACCCATGCACATCTGCTGAGCCATTAAGTCAGCATCATGCGCAGCGTTACAAGTACCACCTACACCAGTTGCTGCAGGTGGTTCTGAAATTTCAAAGACTGTCTGACAGGACTTCTTAACAACTGCCCTTCAGTTTCCAGCTAAAACTCATTTTCATCTTCATTCTGACGCTCAGCCCACTGGAGGTTTTTTCTGGGGGCGATGTGCATTCAAAAGCCTGAAAAAATGTGAATTCTTTTGAAAGCAGCAACACCCCTCATCCCCCTTAGAAGTAAGTACATATAGATTCAAAGCCATGTGCTTTTAAAACTCTCTTTAGTCCCATTCTTTCCTTCCAAGTTGCCCTTGATTTTGCCTCTTTGTTGCTGATTCCTCCCCGCTCCCTTTAGCACTGTCCCTGATTTATATGTCAGTGCTGAGTGCATCTGATCAAAACATGGCAAAGTTGCTGGTTCAGCACTCGCAGCAGGGGATGGGAGAAATGGGCTATGTCTAATCCCACTTTGTGAGCGCTGTCACAGCCGGGGACGCTGCCAGTTGGCAAACGGGAGCCGCAGCGGAATTTGGAAGAGACAATGGCAGGTGCTCAGAGCACATCTAGGACAGCACGTGCTGCAGAACAAGCTCCTTACCCAGCCTGCTTAGACTTTAAAATAAAAAGCACGTTGGTTTCAGACAACAACCTGCATTAAAGAGCGGGCAAGGTACTGCAAGTGGCAGGAAAACTGAGCAGAGCAACGTCTAGGCATGTGATTGTACTAAATTATATCTATATTCAGTTCTGCTTAGAATGAAGTGGCTCTAAGAAGCTGAACTAGGTAGGGTGGTGGTTTTTTTTTTAACTTCAGCCCAAGAAAATTTTGTGGGAGGAGTCACTTTGGAAAGGTGGGAAAGCCTTTACCCTCAGGTTGCCTCAGTAAGAAGCTCCCGCTGTGATACTTGAAAGCCCAATAGACATGTCTGAATTTATAATACACTCTTGAAGTATTCATTCATAATCCTGTAGGGATTTTCAAAGCCACAAAGAGGATGTATTTCTTTTAACCGGCTACAGGGAAAATATTAGTTCCTGCTGTAATAAACAAATAGTCTATTTTGGTGCAAGAGAAAAATTTGAAGAGTCAGAGCAACGAAAGGGGTACAGTTCTGACACTCTTGGAAGTTTCTGTTTTTCTAAAATGTGTGACACACCATGAACTACTTTCCCCTCTTTCTTTACTCCTTGAAACCTCACTGTTATGACCTGGGGCTCCACCAGTGTGAATTGAAGTCACTGCGTTCCTACCAGGTAAACTCTTTAGGCAGGTGACTGCGGAATTAAAGGCAATACTAAGATATAAAAAATAAAAATGGACTGGAAGGACTGTTTTTCCCTTGTATGATTTGTTTCCCAGTCTCCAGACATATCAAAAAGGAGGATTTGTGGCACTGCACCTCTGCTTCATGCAGCCACTTCTGTTTGCCTCCACGGCTTTGTATGGGCTTGTGCAGACCAGTAAGTGTGGTCAGCAAACACAGGCCTCCAAGAACAGGAGCCAGAACGGTGATGAGCAGAGGCTGGGAGCAGCAGATTCCTTATACAATGGGATTCTGTTGCCATCAGCTTAAAACCGAGCTTTTGTTGCTGAAAAAAAAATAAATAAAAAAGCAGCCATTTCTAATCAGTTGTTCAGTTGCTAACCCTTGTCAGCAAAGAACTCCTGCAGACTTTTACCTCCTTTGCAGCATGCTGGGACAAGCCCCTAATGTACATCACTGATGCTGGAATTCAAGCAGTATCCATCCTTTGTGCCTTGTGTGCCCATGAAGTGAATTTCATAAACAGGCACAGACCCTTGCTCGCAGCTGAGGTGGCTGCAAACACCTTTACCCCCAGCTCACACTGCTGTTCTGAAAGAACGGGTCTGTCCCACTCTTGTTGTTGTTGTTGTTGTGAACGATGAGATTTGCTTTTAGAAATAGGGCAGGAGACAAATTTCAATTTGTTCATAAGCTTCTCCTCTTTGTCTGTTCTAGACCATTTCATGTACTTCTTACTCTGTACTTCAGATGAGGTACAATGGCTGCTTAAACTCAGCAGCCACAGCAGCCAGGGGAGGCAGTGAGAACGAACAGTTCACCTGAGGGGAGCCAAAGGAAGCTGAAAGCAGGCACAATGTAAATTCACCCATTCTGGTGAAGAGAACCCAAAAAGCTCCTCTCAGAAGAGAGTGTGCAGCACCCAGCTCCTACTGACGGCACCGGTGAATCCTCTGGTGACTGCATGAGATCAGGACCAAGCTGAACCTGTTATGTCACCACATTTCCTGTAGCACCAGTTGGTTTTGCTAGAAGTCTGTTAATCCATTGTGGAGTCAATCCAGTTTTGTTAAGCTTGTGAAATCAGAGCCTGAGGTGGAGTAGATGCAGATCACACTGTGTGCCCACATCAGAGATCCTTCCCAAGATACCTATCTGAGAGGAGATACTGGAGAGAGAATGAACCTGCTTGAATAACTAGTGGGTTTAACTGCTCTGAATTACAAAAGGCTTCCCTTCGAAAGGGAACTCAAGCTTCCCTGGATGACCATGCTTCAATTACACGTCAGTCCAGGGACAGCATTCCTATTGTTGTGATGTAATTTTGCATTTGCTCAGGCTCGATGAATTAACATGCACTGCTGCCAGTGGGAGGGCTTACAGACAAACACATTGTAGTCACCAAAATAAATGGGATATTATAAGAGCTTGGGGCGGCACAGGGGAAATTGGTGGACTAAGCCAAGCACTAAAACTCCTTATCAACAGAGGGCAAGGCTTGTTAAATTTACAGTAAATAAAAAAGCACCCAGAAACCAGGTGAAGGCTGCACTGCAGACTGCAGCGTAAGCACTTCAAATTCACCACGGCAAATTTCCTCTGCCATCTGAACTCCATCGCCCAATCTGCTCTCACCTTATTTAGGAGCTGAGGAACAGCAGGGTCTTATCTTGGGAAGTCACTCTCAGCTCAGCTGGGAACAGCACACTGGAAGCAGCATTTTCCTCTCTAAACACATTAATTGGAGTCCATTTCCCTCCTCTACATGTGCAGAACCTGCACTGCTAATGGGAGCTCTGCAGGCTTGTCAGCCTGCTGCAAACATCCTTTCCTGGGGTCACTGCAAGCTCAGCTGCCTTTCATTATGTACACATTCACCAACAGCTTTTTTCTCCTGGAAAACCACGTTCTTACTTCTGTAGTAATGCAGGGATTGAGATGAAACCTGCTCTGTCAGGTCCAGGTTCAAAATGTCCAGAATGTCATTGCTGGCTGTTACAAAAGACAGAACCTGGCTGTTGAGAGATTCTCATGTTTGCAGCACTGACCTTTGTGAATCAGAATGGTCAATGAGGAAAATGGGATTTTGGTTAGAAGACAGAAGAGGTCAGTACGTATTTTTTATATTGCAGAAATCAGTGCTTTTGTAATGACATTATAAATTAATGTACTTATACTTCAGTCTGGGTTTTACAGTATTTTGGACGAGTAGCAAGTTGAAAGGGGTCATGAAAATACAGATACAGGAAATCTACAGCAACTATGCTGATATTTATTCTGCTACAGATTTTGCTTCCAAACCCCACAGAAAGAGAAGCTGGTTATTATGCAGAGTCCCAGCCAAATCTGCATATGCCAACCTGGCTTTATTTCAGGAGATACATGGACATTTTACAGCCGTGAATTTCACCCTAGGAACAGACCTTGGCCTGTTTTTCTAGTCTTTATAAACTACCATCTTTTCTGAATACCCACACATTTAAACTGTTTCTTAACTGCTGAGCTTCAAAAAGTTAACAGTGAATTGTCCTTGTTTGTGAGCAACTTCAATTGTCACGCACATCTTATGTAATCATTTTCCATCTTAGTGAACTTAGGTCCGCATTGAAATCCCTTAATATGAATTCTGCTATTTAGCCTTCATTAGGGAGCCTTTTTCTCTCTCTCCTTTAAACTGCTGGGATTAAAATAATTACTTTTGTTTAATATGTGATCAGAGACTCACCTGACCTGTCTCTGCACGAGATTTGCCAGCGCCCAGGTCAGTGCTTTCCCCGGTGAGAAAGCTCTCCGTGGGCTGCCCCGGGAAGCCGGGCACAGCCTGTGCCTCAGCCCAGAGCCACATCAGCCGCGCCGTTTGTCGCTCACAGCTTCCGTGGTGCTTGAATGGGGCAGGAAATCACTGCCGGCGGAAAACCAGCACAGCAGAAAGGATGGACACTTCAAAAGACAAGGATTTGCTCTGTCACAGCTGCCATGAGCTAATCAGACCTCACTGATAAAGGGGGCAAATATCGCTTGGGGAAGTTAGAGCCACATTACAAAGTTAAGGGAAAGCAAAATGAAATTTGAAAGGAAAAAAATTCTTCAGATGCACAGATGTGGCAGGCACAGATGCAGATGAGAGCTGCAGATCTGCTTCCAGGAATGCAACTCACCCTGTGGAGGCAAGGGCTGGCACCATGGGCAGGGCTGGCACTGCACCCCATTATTAAAGGTGATCAGCATTAGCCTAATGCGATCCTGTGCTCAGAAATCTGATCATGTTTACTTTGAAACGCTCCAGAGACTTTGTACTTCAGAGTGAGGACTTGAAATTTGGCAAGAGGGTGTTCTTCGCATTGTGCACAGGCTTTTTGCTTTTCCTTTGAAAACTCACATGGAGTTATTGGAGAGAAAAGCACCGGGGCTGTTGCAGTTCACACACATGCAGCAGGAACCTGCTCGAGTTTGTTATCCAGGCCTCTGAGGATTTGTAAGCACATGAATACCTACACCTCTCGCTGAGTCTGCGTTTAGCTGAGCTGTCCTTTCACCTGCTCCATCCCTGAGATGGACTGGACAAAGCCAATACTGAACACTGGAGGAGAAGAAGGGTACAGAGTGTCAGGACAAAGCAGAAGTGTCAGGGAGAGAGGGGGATATTAAGACCCTGGATCCTGGACACAAAGATCTTGATAATAGTGGAATTACCAGGATAAGGAGACTGGCACTGGGAGTGAACAGGACCAAGAATTCAAGAAGAATTAATGAAGAATTTGAATTGTGTTTAATCACAAGCTTGGAGAAAGAGGGAAGATGGTTTCCTGATTAAGGAACCTGTCCTGGGAAACAGAACTCAGCTGCAGAATGTAATGCAAAGGCAAACACTGAAACCGTAACTTTCAGAAAAGGAAATTAATTTATGTTGTGCCTGGTCCACATCTAACCAGAGACACTAAAATCTGATTTGCAGGAGTGCAGAGCAATTTACACTTTATAATAACAACTACTCTGAAAAAAAATCAGGCCTTCCATGTCTCAAAGCTTAAATTAATTAATACTTCTAGACTTAATATCTCTGTGCAGTTCTCCATCTGTTAAAAGGGATAATATTCTCCCATCTCAACAATGTATTTTAAAAATAATTCATTCTATGTATTGAAAAATAAGATATGCAAGTTAAACCAGGCCTCCCATTGTAACAGCTGCTCTGAGTGGTGCAGTGAGGGCTCTGGCACAGCCCCTCTTGGTTCCCCACGCTGCTGCTGCTCTGCCCTGTGGGGGTGTTGCAATAGGGGAGCACACACCTGAGCCGCACCCGGGGAGCAGCGCTGGGGCAGCAGGGCTGGTCCCTGCCCCTGCATCTCCCGTGTGGGGCAGCAGGGCTGGTCCCTGCCCCTGCATCTCCCGTGTGGGGCAGCAGGGCTGGTCCCTGCCCCTGCATCTCCCGTGTGGGGCAGCAGGGCTGGTCCCTGCCCCTGCATCTCCCGTGTGGGGCAGCAGGGCTGGTCCCTGCCCCTGCATCTCCCGTGTGGGGCAGCAGGGCTGGTCCCTGCCCCTGCATCTCCCGTGTGGGGCAGCAGGGCTGGTCCCTGCCCCTGCATCTCCCGTGTGGGGCAGCAGGGCTGGTCCCTGCCCCTGCATCTCCCGTGTGGGGCAGCAGGGCTGGTCCCTGCCCCTGCATCTCCCGTGTGGGGCAGCAGGGCTGGTCCCTGCCCCTGCATCTCCCGTGTGGGGCAGCAGGGCTGGTCCCTGCCCCTGCATCTCCCGTGTGGGGCAGCAGGGCTGGTCCCTGCCCCTGCATCTCCCGTGTGGGGCAGCAGGGCTGGTCCCTGCCCCTGCATCTCCCGTGTGGGGCAGCAGGGCTGGTCCCTGCCCCTGCATCTCCCGTGTGGGGCAGCAGGGCTGGTCCCTGCCCCTGCATCTCCCGTGTGGGGCAGCAGGGCTGGTCCCTGCCCCTGCATCTCCCGTGTGGGGCAGCAGGGCTGGTCCCTGCCCCTGCATCTCCCGTGTGGGGCAGCAGGGCTGGTCCCTGCCCCTGCATCTCCCGTGTGGGGCAGCAGGGCTGGTCCCTGCCCCTGCATCTCCCGTGTGGGGCAGCAGGGCTGGTCCCTGCCCCTGCATCTCCCGTGTGGGGCAGCAGGGCTGGTCCCTGCCCCTGCATCTCCCGTGTGGGGCAGCAGGGCTGGTCCCTGCCCCTGCATCTCCCGTGTGGGGCAGCAGGGCTGGTCCCTGCCCCTGCATCTCCCGTGTGGGGCAGCAGGGCTGGTCCCTGCCCCTGCATCTCCCGTGCGGGGCAGCAGGGCTGGTCCTGCCCCTGCATCTCCCCCGTGGGGCGGCTGCTCGGGGCTGGGATCACCATTGCCATAGCAATGCTCCACAATCCTGTGTCATCACTCCTGGGACACTGCAGGACTGGATCCAAATGTGCTGATAATGAGACGTCATTATGAGTTGAGAAACCACAGAAATTAACGACTTAAAGGCTTGACATGTTCTCTTAGGTTTCCTTCTTCACTCCTCAGCCAGAGAGCTTCTCCTCAGCTCACCCTCCGTCTCTGAGAATGCTGTAATACCTTTTCCACTGACTCTGTTTCTTCCTGCCTTTAGAAATATGATGCTCACAAAAACAATCTTCCTCTCCTCCTCTAAAATAGTTGAAAATCATGGAGTAGAACTTTGAACCAGGAAAGTGAGAAATTTTTTAGGACAGACAGATCCCTTCTTACTCTCGCTGAAAGAACAGCCTGTACCCTGAGCACGTCCAAGTGAGCAAATGGGATTGTGGGGAGTCACCTCAAGTGATAAATCCAACCAAAGGGGGAATGTTGGGGATTGCTGACACTTCATGCATAGATTGGTTTATATTCCTTGTGCCTGGAATCCCCCATTAATGCAGGGCATGAATCAAGGGTGGCTGTGGAGGGCCAGATGGTGCTGAACCTGACTGTGATTTAAATGAGACATCCATGCTATAGGAGCCTTTTTGCTGTTCCTTTATACCAGGGTAAATGACAGTCTCCTGGGGAAATTACATTTTGGACTAACTGCTCCTGTCCTTTTCTGACTTCCAGGTGTTCACTGTCAGATTAATGTCAGAGGCAGGTTGCAGGTTGGGTCATGTATTCGTGTGATTTTATATCACGGTGTGGCACTTTGAGCCTATTCTGAAGGAGTTTTCCACATTAAGGTATCCATATCACATCTCTGGCTGCTGTAAGTGCAGCGATAAGTGTGAGGTACCTCTGTGCTGAGATAAGTGTGCTATGCTAAGCAGGCTGACACACCAGTGAGCAGAAAGAAACCCCGAGCTCTGAGATAAAATAACTCCCAGCGGATCTAAACCAGCGTTTACCGAAGGCTCGCGCTCGCCCATGCAGAACGAGATGTTCCACAAGACAGGAATGTTTCGTTTGATAAAACAACAAGGGCCGAAGTGCTGACTGGTTCTGAGTTTTGGCTCCTGGTCTCCCTTCTGTCTTGCCCCTAATGAACATTTAATTGGCTAAAGCTCTGTTTATCCCCACAGTGAGCTGGCAAGCCCAGATAACTGTCTAGATTCTTAGATGATATAAATAGGCACAGTTCCAGTGAGTGTCAGGCAGAAATGCTGATTTACCCAGCTGAAGGCTTGGCCTGTTACATTCAATGTTTTTATTTCTTATTCTTTTTTCTACATGGAGCTGTGTGTCCCAGCTGTGTGCAGATGCTTCCTAACCCTAAGCTTTAGGATGGCAGCCTGCATCTACCTGATGTGTTTTCTTCCATCCCGCAGCATTTTAGAAGACAAAAGGAAAGAGGATTTCTTCTAGTTAGATATTTTCTAATAATCTTGTGACAGTGGGAAATCCCTATAGCTACAGGTTTGATCTCTGTGTCTGTGTGTATAAACTTCTGGGGAATAGATGAGAGAGCAGCAAATGCTATTCAAAAATAAATACTGTAATTCCTGGGGATTGAGTTCCAGCAGAACTAGTTGTGTATTGGAAGCAGCTTTTTCTGATAGCACTTAGACACCCAGGTAATCTCAAGCTTCCTGCCAAATACAGTCTTTGCATAAGGTTTTTCAGGGATACCAATTTATATCCAAAAGTCTCTGCATGCACTGACTAATACTGGAAATGACTGACTTGGTTGCAAATACATGTGGATGCCTGTGAGCAGAATTTGATTCTCTTTTGATTTTTTGCCGCCAGACTTTTTGGTTGCAAAGAGAAAAAGCCATATCAAATGAACAAAAAGCGATGTTTGTCACTGTCCCTTTCCCTTGCCCAGGTGTGCAGTAACACCATCCGTGCCCGAGCAGGTGAGCTGCAGGTCTCTGCAGCGGGGGCAGGGAGGCAGCTCCAGAATGTCCCACGGCACGGAACCAAGGAGCTTTCGCTTCACGCACATCGGGGAGAAAATCCAAGGGAAGGGATTCTTGGTGATGGGAACCCAGAGCTTTTTGGAGGGGCAATAAGCATTTAAAATGCTGTTAGTGTGGTGCATGCAGGAGGATTTTCGCTGCTGCAGCAGGATGGAGCCCGAAATGCTCGGAGGTGTTTGGGAAAGGTACGGAGAGGCTGCCCCACGCTGAGCAGGGACCTTTTGTACTCCGTGGCTGTCAGATGTGAGGCAAGGGAAGGCACTGAGCAGCTCTGTCCTGGCTGAGGTAATGATTCTTGTTGACTGTTTCCCAGTTGCTGCAGAGCTAGGAAGAGTCCCACTGAGCCTGACATCTGAGGAGATTCCGGGAGCAGTTCTCCTGAGTCAGCAGCTGCTGGCGGAAGGCAGAGCCGGGCCGGGCTCTCTGAGCACGCTGCTGGGGATGCGAGGGGAGCTGTGCCTGCTGCAGCAGGGACCAGCTCTCACCAGGCACCTCAAACACCAGACACAGTTAGGGAATACAGGGAAGTTGTTTTCAGTCCTGTTCAGCTTTAGGAAACCCACTTTTTCCAAACTGCACCCTGTCGCTTCTTTGACTAATCCTCTCCTCAGCTGCGCTAAGTTAACACCTCTTTATTTCAGAAATTGGCTTTTTTAGATTTATACTCCACTAATTGGCTTTTTCACCCTCTGAACCCCTTCTGCTTCCTCCTGCATGCACCCCAGCCCCTTTCACCACCTAGTCCTCTCCTTCCACACCTCCATCTCACCATTCTCTTTTCCCTTCTTTTTATTTCCTCCTGAAATGAGCTCGTACTCTTTTGCTACAGCCCCTGAGGCCCTGGTGTTAAAAATCTCTGAGTTATGTTTTGGTGTTAAAAATTTCTGACTTTCCCTGACTTTCATTATCTGACACTTGTAAAATGGGCTCTGATCCACAAACGTGTGCGGACATGCCAAGCTCAGGCTGGATGCAGTGAGCGAGACCCGTGCCTGTGTTGCCAGTTTTTATGGTTTTAGCAAGACTTGCACGATGTTTATGTTTCTGATTCTGAAAATTCAAATTTAAGGAGTCCATGTTAGAAAGGTTCTGCTTCACACAGGAAAAAAACAAGAGAAGAAATAACTTCTAGTCCTCCTAGCTGTAGAAGCAGATAGGAAGTGTGAATCACATAAAACTGAGAGTCAGAGGGAAAAGTAAAAATAACTCAATTGTCTCTCTATATATTTCAAATCTCTTCGCTGTAATCTCATAATCTTATTGAAGCTGATCCAAATTTTGAATACCTGCAGTTGGCAATGCTGAGCATGCAGTTAAACGTTTGCAATTATTTGCACTCACTTATTAAGTTTTCACTGGCTTTTTTCTAAACAGAAACCAAATAAGTCAGAAAGATGGATTGCCCAGACAGTAACAGAACAATGCTGCACCCAGTGCAGACAAAAGACTCTAAGAAAGGAAAACAGAGCACCAAAGCTGTGCTGTTCCAAAGGGATATTTTAGGAACATTTAGGTCTCTACTGGAAGAAGCATTTCTCAAAAAATGGGGGGAAAAAATCAAACAAAAAAGTAAAATCTTTACATGTATTCAAAAGCAAAACTTTAACGAACAGGCTTTGATCTGCAAATGTAATTAGCATTAGAATTAGAGATGGAATGGAGATTTGTCTAAAAGCATTAATTCAAATCCCACGCCTGATATTTTCTTATCACTGCTGTAATTCTAACAGTGCCTGTGGCAGATTCAGAAATCAGAAGAAAGGGACAAGGGCAGTAGGTCTCCCACTAGCAAAAAAAAAGGGGGGCGGTGGGAGTGAGGAAAAAGAGTGCAAGATGGAATTAATCTATAATATCCCCAACCCAACTCTATTTTCAATGTATGAATTATTTATCTCCCAATCTCCAAACGCCAATATATCTGTGTGCACCACTACTTTGATCTCCCGCCGCTCCCCAGCACTGCAGTGCCGAAAATGAGATGGCTCTGGAAACCTACAGGCTGCAGGTATGGTTCGTTTTAACAGTGTCCCGAACACCAGCTGCAGCTGGCTTTGGAGAAGTCTGGGATAACCTATTTTCTGGAAGCTCCCCTCCTCTCATGCTCTGTGCGTGCCTGAAGCCGCTGCGTGCTCAGGTCACACCGGGAGGAGCGGCACTGACCCCCAGGTGACACTTGAGGGACAGGTCCGTGGCAGAACTGCCACCAGCCTGGCTGCTCGAGGGCAGGAAGGTTAAAAGGGTCCCTCCCCTTTGTGCTGGGTGCTCCTGTGTATGAAGATAGCTAATCAGCGTTTGAAGGATGCTTGGGTTTGGGATTAACCTCCTTCCGAGTCCCAGAGCATCAGAGCACACCCAGGTCCAGACAAAGCTTCTGCTGGGCCAACCCAGCACCGGCTGTGCCCCGCAGCAGCAGCACCAGCTGTGCCCCATCACCCACAGGAGCAGGGATGGCTTCGGTCCCGGTGGCACCGGGGCTCCCCATCACCCCCAGGAGCAGGGATGGCTTCGGTCCCGGTGGCACCGGGGCTCCCCATCACCCCCAGGAGCAGGGATGGCTTCAGTCCCGGTGGCACCGGGGTTCCCCATCACCCCCAGGAGCAGGGATGGCTTCGGTCCCGGTGGCACCGGGGCTCCCCATCACCCCTTCGCCCACAGACGGCTCTCACTTAGCTGCTCTCTCAATGCTCACTATGAGGCAAAACCTTCCAGCCCGGTGACATCCACGAGACATCACAGATCGTGTTCACTCTGAACGGGGTGGCCAGGCCACTGCTCCCAGACGGGAGGCAGAGCTCATATTCAGGCACCTCTCAAACTCCTTTCTGGCCAATTCTTTTTGTAAATTGTGCTCTCTTTGCAACTGGAAGTAGACACATTATGCACTTACCAGTGGTGATTAAACACTTACCAGAGGGATTTGGCCAAATATTTACAGGTTTCAAGTCAATATTTTAATTGTTATTACTATTATTAAAATTGCAGTTTCTCTTGATCTTGTTACAGTTTTTACCTCTTTTTTTCATTCTCTAAGAAAGAAAATAACGTTAGCAGGAACAAAGGCTGAGAGGCTGAGCAAAAGGCAGCCATAAGAGTCTTATCAAAGCCCCAACAGAGTGGGAATAATTATTCACACTCTGTTGGGGGTTCCAGAAAGACCATCTGAGGAAAAGGATCACTCAGTCTTTTCAACATGTGAAATTAAAGAAAACCACTAGAAATTCAGTAGAGGCTTGGGAGGGGGAAGTGAGACAGCGGCAGCTGAGGGAAAGCTGTGGCTGCTCCTCTCCCACTGGATTCACACCATTAGCTGACCACTGGCCGAGCAGGCTGTGCTGGCCAGTGCCACCACAGCAGCTCGGTAACCGACCTCTGTCAGTAACTTTAATGAAAGGAAAAGAGCAGAGCTGAACACGACTGCGTTATAAGCCACATTTACCTGATGTGCCCTGTTCCCTGGCTCCCACTGTCGTGTTGGTTGTCTATTCTGCATATGTAAAAAAAATCTAAGCTTTACCTAATCAACCTATTTGTTTAATTTCAAACACCTTCTGTTACCTCCCACACTGGTCTTGGTTCTTGAAAGAGGCACCTCTTAAATATTCATGGTACAGCCTTACATTGCACTACTGAAAACTTTCATTTTAACTATTTGGCTGCTGGTTTTTGAAGTTTGTAACCTGCCATAATGTTTAATATGGTTTCATTACTTAACTGGACTGTCCCATCTGTCCCATCTGTATCCATTTCTTATTTCAAATGGACGCTCTCTGAGATGAAGTCCATCATTTTCCTATGTTCTGCATAAAACCTCCCTCTGTGGGTTCCTGACAACTCATCTTCATGGACTTGGCACACACAGACTGTCACAGGAACGGATCATGGTGTTCACCGTGTCCCCAGGAGTTAAGAAACTAATTTTATCTCCATTACACAACTGGGAAACTGAGGCAGAGAGGTGTGAAATGACTTCCCCAGGGTCACACACGAGGTCTGAGCAGAGCAGGAATTTGAATACAGCTTTTGCAAGCCCAGAGCTAATATATCGCCCACCACGTCAACTTCGGGTTTATTAAAAAAATAATTATATATCCATATATATAATTAAAACTACTCAAGATCTGTAATTAGGGTTGACATCTAAAATGATGATGAGAATTGAATCACCTCTAGCCTCTCGTAAAGCAGGGTTACCTAAGTGACTGGAGGTAGCCTTTGGCACGTCAGAGCCCTACTCCAACAACTGGGGAGTGTTTCTGCTCCTAAATTACCTCTCTGCAGTTCACCTCAGGGTAAAGTCACAAAATGCCCCATTGGGCAAGGCCTGTGGTTCGTGTGAGCGCTCCCACAGCTCCCAGGTGAGAGCCCCCGTGCCTGTGGCTGCCTCCCCTCTGTCAGTGGCCCTGCAAGGAGAGGAGAGGGCAGCGGTATTGGAGTGGGCATGGGAAGGGTGGGTTTGGGATGTGAGCGGGCATGGAGAGGAGAGGGCAGTGGTATCAGAGTGGGCACAGGAAGGGTGGGTTTGGGATGTGAGCGGGCATGGAGAGGAGAGGGCAGTGGTATCAGAGTGGGCACAGGAAGGGTGGGTTTGGGATGTGAGCGGGCATGGAGAGGAGAGGGCAGTGGTATCAGAGTGGGCACAGGAAGGGTGGGTTTGGGATGTGAGCGGGCATGGAGAGGAGAGGGCAGTGGTATCAGAGTGGGCACAGGAAGGGTGGGTTTGGGATGTGAGCGGGCATGGAGAGGAGACGGCAGCAGTATCGGAGTGGGCATGGGAAGAGTGGGTTTGGGATGTGAATGGGCATGGAGAGGAGAGGGCAGTGGTATCAGAGTGGGCACGGGAAGGGTGGGGGTTGTGATCTGCTGAAGCAAACTGCTCGTCCAGGCTGGGCTGAACGCTCCACACCAGCCACGCCAGCAGCTCCCACTTTGCTAGTTCAGCACATTGCTCCACTCGGTGTTATGTTTAGGGATTATTAATGAGTGCCTTGTAAGGCTTGCTTTATTTTAACACACGGTTCAAGTCAACACTGGCAGGATTCAAATCTCCATTTGGAATGGAAACCTGTAATTGGTTCCTGTTTGCTTGGCAGGAGGTTTCACAGGAGCTTTGCACTGGGATTTGGGTTAGAGACGAGGCTGGTTCTGCCCGGGTGCCACCTCACCTGCAACTACAGCCACACCAAAGGCTGCTCGTTATCAAACACCTTCCCACTGAAGTGGCCTTTCAATAAGCACATGTAAAATTAAAGGTGATCTCTCTGTCCTTTGAGTCTCCATTATGAGGCTGCTTCTTGAATGTGTTAAACAAAAGACACTGCACAGTTTTCTGGCCTGGAGTTTTGAAACGTTTGTTGAGAAGCAAGTTAATAAATGTTAATGCAGATTGAGTCCATAGATACAGTACTGACCAGGTCTCTGAGTCACTGCTGCGCCTCTGACCAGCTCCTGGAGATAAAGGATGCTTGTTATTCTTCAGAAACAGCAGGCCTTCACCTCCCCAGCATGCCTTGGGAGCTTGCACAGAGCTAAAACTTTTTTCCAAATGGTTTTTTTCCAAGTGAAAAGCCCTTTTTCATCTTCTTTTGGAAATCCTTGGGAATGAGTATCATTTGCATTCAGCAGACCATTTCCTGTGGCAGTGTGGCTGCTGCCTGCCGCCCTTTAACCAAAGGGCAGGAATTTCCTGCCACACTTGGCATCCCTGGCAGGAGCAAGGGAGCTCTCCAGCCTCGGAGGGACACCCCACTGACCTCGGGCCTGGGGTTCTGTGGGCTGGCAGCTCTGCACAAGGGTTTATTAGCTAAGCTAGATACTAAGCTCACAATTTATTTTATATGGGGCGGGGAGGGAGGTTTCCAGTCTGAATCCATAAAAAAGAAACCAGACCAGAGCCTAACATCAGTCCTACACTGGCCAGAGAAAATGAACGAGGTGATGTAATCGGGTTCCCTACCTCTCTACGTTTTGCGACCCTAAGAACAAACAGAATCTGAGCTCTTCACTGGTCTGTGCCCCACCTTACGTAATATTTTACTGTTTCACTCTGTGCATTTTGCTGGTGTCTGGCTGCTCTGCTGTGCCTGCCAAGGTAGTGACAAACGGCAGGAGACAAAAGCAGAGGTTGGGAAGTGTTTGTGGAGGTGGAGGCTGGAGGCAGAGGAGAGCCCAGCGTGCCTCGCTAGCTGAATGTCAACTGGCGAGTGCCTTTGCCATTGTATGGACTAAACCTTGTTGGGTTTGTGTTGGGAAAATTGCAGATCCCCAGCACAAAATTTTACCCGCAGGGCTAGCTGAGCTGTGTTATAAATGTGCTGTATACCAAGGGAAAAGTATTCTCTGGTGTCAAAAAATTGTTGGTGTTGCTTTGATTATTTTTTAAAAAAATACTTTCAAAGTGAAAAAGAGGGTTTTTTTTTTTTATCTTAAAGGGATAAAAAGCAGCAGGGAGTTGCTTTCCTTAGTCTATATGCCCTTTAAAATCCAGCACAGAATACCCTATTAATTTATTTCCTCTTTCCCAGCATTGCATTTTGAAAGATGCCCGTCACACTGCAGACGTGCAGCTGACTTATTATTAGGCCCAGAGCGACGCTGGAGGAATTAGGGACATTTTTTCCCCCCGTTGCCCCCAGCAGCAGCTCTGGGTGACCACATGGCAAAAGCCGTGCTGGCTGTTCCTCGGAGGGAGCCCGAGCAGATCAGGTCTGTGTCTGTGCACTGCCACACAATGTGGGGATGTGCCGCTGCTGCCACCCCTGTGCCACGGCTATTGTTAGCAGGTCAAAGCACTGAATATCAATAGACTAATTCCTTCACCCCTCCAACCCGTTCTCTGACTGGAATGTTCACTTCTATTGCACAGCGTTCACCTCTGGCCCCGCCATCTTCATGGCTCCGCACTTCAAAGAGCCCTGCTCATGTAGAAAATGCCTTATTGAAGGAATGGTCAGAGCTGCACAATTATTTCGAAAAAACTCCACATTGTGTTTCAGCTGAGGACAGGAGAACTGGCGAAAGTCTGAATCACTTTCAAGATTCAGATCTAAATCCTGAGGTTTAGAAATATGAAAGTCAAAACTACAATAGTCCAAACACACAGAGCCTATTCTTTGCACCTTGAAATGTGGAAAATTAAAGACCTGCTCTCAGTTTGACTACTCACCTTTCCATTCTCTGAGGCACCCAACAAAGTTCCCTCTGCTAATGAATACAGGTTTTGATTGTTGGATTACACAGATTATTTTCTGTCATCTTCAAGTCCTTTAAACAATTGCTGCCTTTGAAATCCCTTATGCAAGAGGCATATGACCTTACAACACTCCTATTCCTCTTTTGTATTTAACATCACAGCCCTCTCTGTGGTTACACACAATGTGGGGAAAGCTGCAGGTCAGGGCTGTGAGGTGATAGCTAAAAACGCAGGGCGCCCAACTATTGAAGCTGACACAAAATACACAGAAGAAAAGAGGCTACATGGAAAAGGGTTTAAAAGTAAACATTATTTTTTATATCACATTTTGTTACAGTTCCAAAAACCAGGGAACAGATGGATGTACACAGGGCAGGATATAAATCAAGGGACAACAGAAAATTAAATGGAATGTAAACTCGAGTGCTGAAACAATCTCAAATTAAAACTTGCTTGAAGTGTGGTCAAGAATATCCATACTGGTTTTGATGCCTTAGGTTTTAACTTTTATATTTTTCAAATCCTGATTTATACTGGAACACCATTCCTGCCCCCCAGTCTTTCTCTTTCCCTCTCTGTCTCTCTTGTCTCTGTTCCCTGCCATGTTCTCCTGCTTGTGCACTGATACCAATCTCTCATGAATTTTCCATAAGCGTTTCAGATTTCCACAGTATCTTCCATTTTAACACAATGCTGAAATTCACAAATACACTTACCTGGTTTGGGGGTGTCTGTAGGCAGAGATAGGCAACATTCAGAGAAACTGAGGCACTGCTGGCAAACACCAAGAAATGCCAAGTGCCTGTTAAGAGCTGAGGAGTGTTTTCAGTTCCCTGGGAAGCCGCAGATACGGTTTAAACATAGGGAAACACTCACATATAATGGTGAATGGTGAATCTTTTTGTGAGTGTTTATTGTGAGATTTGTTGTGCAGCACAATTCCTGGATTGGGATTTGAATGCAGAAAATGCTGTGATCACAACAGGCTTGAAACAATAAACTCAGCCTAACTTTGTCTAACTCAGCATTTAGAAATTTTATTGGCAGAGACTTGCAGAAGGGAACGAGAAATCATAATTCAGCAAATTCCTTCTATCACTGCTCAACTTTGTGTCCTTGTAGTAAATTATTCACCTCAGCAATGACTCAGTTAGCGAAAGATTAAAGGCTGGATTGTGGCGCCCTTGCTGTTGTTGGTGAGCACTGTGGAGCACGCTGCTGAGTGCTGCAGACACATTATCCAGGGTAGTGCAGCTCCGGGTGAGGAGAGGAGTCGGGGTTTGTGCTCAGAGCCCCAACAAAAACATCCTCCGGAGCCCTTCTGCCAGCCAGCTCCCAGGCTGGTGCCAGCCAGAGCTGTGGGCATCACCCCCTCCGCAGAGCAACCACGGCCACGTTCCAGGGGCTGGGGAGCCCCAGCTGACCCTCGAATTTCTCCGCCCGGTGCCTGGGGAGGGGCCTTACAGGAACAGTTTCAGCCAGTCTCTGTCACCGTGGTCGGCTTCTGTACAGGTGCACACCACACCTGGCGTTTCACGGGGATGGCCCCGTGCTCCACACCTCTGCTGTCCCCTGTGCCTCTGCCTTCTGAGGTGCTTCGGGCTCCGACAGCTCCAGCAGTGCTGGTGTGCCCTGTCCTGACAGCATTTTGGGGTTGTTTTCTGTCTCACTGATAAGCACAACCCCTTCAGCAGACAGAAGTGCTCTGCCTTGTGACTCCCAGGATCAAAGCTGTCTGCAGAATGCCAAAATGTGACCCTTCCCCTATCAGTGCAAAGGCAACAAAAAATGAAATTTCAGTATAATCAGCCACGTGCAAGTCTCCTACTGAATAAACAAACCTCGTGAAACCGCAATTATTAAACTGCATTTGATTCCACAAGCCTTTCATGACCTGGATACCAATTTAAAGTGATAATTCTCTGCACGGAAAATTTCAGGAATAATATTTTTTTTCCTGTCAACAAGGCCTGAAAAAATAGCATAGAACTGATATTCTGTCACTGTGCCTGGATCTGCAAAATTCAACAGGTGCAAGTTAAAGTGATAAAATTCCCACAGAATATTTTGGAATTCAGAACTGTTTGGCAGCTCACAGAAAACAACCCATATGCTATGTGGGCACTGATGTTTCATCTCTCACTTCTCTCAGCTATGCTGAGCTGAGAGTTATCATTTCAGCTTACTGGAAAGCACTTGATGCAGCCAGTTCCTTTTAAAATATATTTTGTTGGAAGTTGTTAGAAAATTCAATAAAGAGACTTTGATCATGATCCATTCATTGACTTTCTTGGACTAACTTTTATATGGGATTTAAAGTGGATTTGAAGCTTCTGTTTCAAAAGCAAAGCATATTTTCCAAATTCCTGCAGTGCCTCATGGCATCAGCTTTGCTTTTGAAATAGAGAATGAGGATGCAGATATATTAAAGCTAAGCTCAGAGAAACATGATTTTCACCCCCTCTAGAAAAACAGGAACATCCTTACTCTTCCTTTGAATACATAATTAGTGCTAATTGAAGACATGTTAGAAATTTATGCAGCAGGACAGAGTACAGAATGCAAAGGGTTTTTCCTATCAATGCCAGAGACAAGCAAATGAAGACCTGCAGTTTTTCCTCTTCCTGGATCCTCGTGGCACAGGCAAGACCTACAAGTCATAGATGGCCATGCACAGTCCTCAGAAATAGTTCCCAATACAACTGTGTATTGTGTTGGTTCCAGTCAGCTTTTCTCCCCTGTTCTGTTCCGTGGAATTCAGGCAGGCTCCTGGAGCAGCACCAAGGTTCTAGAAATTCTTGTTTCCGTGTTGATTCCTAGTTCCTGCCACCACAGCGGTCCTACTAACCAGGACAGCTTAGCCCCAAAAAACCCTTCTCACTTTGTTTGACCGTAGAATGTAGGTACCCATGAGCTCTGTGCAGATCCCAATTCCCAGATTAAAGGGAGATGCACGTACAGGCCTTTTGGACAGTTGGCAAAATTGCCACGGAATTGTCAAATTTGTATTCTTAATAGAAAAGGATGGCCTTCCTTGAAAAATGTAATCACTCTTCAAACATTTATCCTAAACACTGAAGCACTGTGAGCGTCTCAAAAAACAAACCCAAATTCTGTTGAGCAGAACATCTTTTCTTTCCTTTGAGTCCATCCTTACACGAGACCAAAGCATTTCCTTTCCCATCATGGCCACAATGAGATAGTCAGCAATGACAACCTAGTTCAAACAACAATTAACAGCAGGGGCAGCTTTGCTGAATGTTTCTACCTGAATTGCCTGCAACAAACAGCTCCTCTTTATTTCTGTTCATGCCTAAATTAAATGGGTGCTTAAAAATCTCAGTTTTTGCTGTGCCTTGGTGCCAGCCCCGAACTCTCTCTGCTCTGCAGTGTCCCCAGAGCCCCGGGCTCAGCACGGAGACCTCGAGGTGTTCTCCTGCCCCAGTCCGGGGTGACCCCCCAGCACTGACCCTTCCTGTCTGACTCCCCCACTCAGCGAGAGCAGAAAATTACGTAACACAGAATTCCCATTCAGCTGTTCAAATTTTCCAGCTGTTAAGCAATTCCCTGGGTCCAAATCAAAGCCTGCGGATGCTCTGGGGGTAAAATCTCTGCAGAACGAATAGCACAGCCTGGATGGAATCGCATTAGGGAGAGCACTGATGATGGCTCCACCAATTGGCCTGACTGTGGGTCAGCTGCTCCAAATTCAATCCTATGCTGCACAGTTTTTTCCTTATGTCCTTCATGTCACTGTTCTTTCTGATATATTATGCTCCTATTGCTTGCTCAAAAATTCCCGGGTCTCCTTCAGTCCCCCTCAGTGTGACAGTAAAACAGAAGCAGCTGGAAGGAGACCAAAAACTGGGGAGGGGCTGTGGCCTGAGGGGCAGGAGGCCAGCAGGGGCGGCTCCTCCTCGCACCCCCAGGCTGCTTTTATCAGCTGTGCCGCGGGTTAAAGCCGTGCCCAGGCTTTGGTCAGGTCATTCTGGCAAATCAGCTGCACCTCAGGGTGCCAGCTCCGTGTCTGAAAACCATTTTAAGCTTGGGAAAGGTGGTGTAGGTCTTCCTCACTACTGTGGTAGCATTTTTACGTTTCGGTTCAATACAATCAATGATGGAAAACTGAATGCAACCCTAAATTCCGGCTGGCATGGAGCAAGCATTGTTACAGTGCTGGCAGTCTGGGTGTGGATGCCTTTCTAGGCTCCTCCAAAAGCCCAACAAGGAAGTGTGGACTATAAATCCAAATATTTATTCCCATTAATGTAAGTTTTGCCCCAGCTCTGCCTTCGTATGTTTAGTCTGATTCATTTAGTTCTTCTCTCTTGCTGTTTAATAAATCTCCCACCGTAATAATTGTGCCATGCTGCCAGGAGATAACGAAGGAATAAATCGTGGATGAAAAATCCCAGTTCCTGGTGCCAGGGCTGGTGTTTCCTTTCAGGAATGGTCTCTGGGAAGTGCTCACAGCAGGGTCAGTGCTTGCAGGGAGGGAAGTTGTGTCCTATATTGCAACACCCAAGAGCCTTCAGAGCTTTTCCGGGTGTTTTATAACTGTTTGTGCTACCCAGTTAAAAACATTAACAAAACAAAACAAAAAGCTGGTAAGAGAGACAATTAGATGACTTAGGTTGAGATGCTCCATAATTTATAGCAGATCTATGAGAGAACACTTGTAGAACCCATTTAATTCATTTAATAGTAATGCAAACATTGATATAAATTAAAACTCCAGAACGCTTTCTCACATCTTTTCTCTCCCCATGAGAGGTGAATGAAAATGATTTATTACCCACAGATTATAATTGCTTAAAATAGGTTATGATGTAAGAAAAAAAATCTAATCCCTTCTACCAGGCAGGAGCAAAATTCTACAGACAGAGAAATTACATCTAACGCCAGTGTGTTAAGGAAGAAACATTCTTCTTCTCCCTTTGGGGAAACTCTAAGAACATCTTTTTAGAACTGTCAAAATTCACAAGCTGTAATAAATTATTCTTTTTCATTACCCATTTATTAAGCAGGCTGTTTGGTATAATAGCAGAAAAATTCTGTCTAATTTTTACAGTATTACACTACTGTGATTTCTCATTTGAAACAGACAAGTTATCAAGAGCAGTGATGTGTTTTATTCTGCACGTTGGGACCATCTTTCCTCTGAATTCTGATGAAGACAACTTTTGAAGCGTGTCAGGCTCTGCCTGTCAGAGGCTCGGTGTCAGGGACGTGGGATGGCACTGCCACCCGGGGCTGCCCGGCTGCGGCTCCTGCCACGATTGAAGTGGGCATCAGACCCAAAATTCACTGTGAGGTTAAACACAACCTCTGAAGGAAAGCAGATCCCCAAATATGATACCAGAATTGAGGAATGTTGTAAGTGTTGGCCATAGGATGCTGCAGGGATCTCGTTAACTGTAACGCTAATGCGGAATTCTGCATGGATCTTTATGCTGGATAAATGGGCAAAACCCTGCTTTAGGAGATGAGAAATCTGGGAATAGGGTTCTGGCTCTATCACCAAGCTCTGTAGGATTCTGAGACAGTAATTTATCGAATGCTGTAATTTAATATATCATGGGCATTTATCACACTATAATTATATGACTACGATTTATATTATATATGTGTATATATATATATATATATATATAAAATACTAAAGGTGTACTCAAGGTAAATCTGCCTTAGCCCTGGCAGTGAAAGTAAAACACCAATGACTTTGCTTTCATAAAATGAAAGTAAAAATACATATTCTTTTTCTTCTTCTGGTTTGCTTTAGCTGTAGTGAAAATTCACACTCTGCCCTAGGTTTATTGTGCGTAAAGGGATCCAAATATAAACCACACTGTAAGTGGTGATTATAATGGCTTTATTTAGAGCATTATTATTATTATTATTATTATTATTACGCTCGACTGTCATAGGCCACACTGCGTTCATCCTCGCCACGCTGAAAATCCAATGTCTGAGCTATAACACCAAAACCAGCAGCTGCACTCCCACATTTGTTGCTGTGTAGGCTCGGGGACGTGGGTGGCCAGACCCTCAGCTGGCCACGTGAAGCTCTTGCAGGTGCCACAGAGTCCCAGCGTGCTCCCCTGAGCTCACCACGTGTCTCACCTGGAGCTGCGCACCTGGAACCTCCTAACCACACAGTGCAGCCCAAAAACGGGAGCACAGGAGCAGAGGGAACAGACGGCTGCAGTCATGTTTTTAGCAGACATTTGTGAGCCCTACTGGCCCCCTCCAGCCCCCAAAAGGGACGTGTAATGAAAACAGAAAGAGAAAATAAAAGCCACCTACCTCCTACACCCTGAATGGCAGCAGCACTGCTGCCTTGCTGGCTCTGGTTGAAAATATATAAATAAATGGTGGTTCTAAACCCACACTGTATCTTCACAGCCAGCAGCGACATAAAGCTGCTTTCTTCAGCTAGGAAGTGGATTACATTTTTATAACTAATCCGCAGCTCTTTGCCTGAAAAGATTTGCTAAGCCCCCCCTCGCCACTTCTTCTTTTAGGTCTGTGCACTCCAAAGCTTCCTTCCACCTTCCTCCTCCTGCTTCCCAAAAGTAAATGCACGGCTGTTTTTCTGAACTTACAGTACGGAACTTTGTTTGTGCCTTGCATTGTTAAACAGGATTCACAGGCAGGGAAAAAAACCCAACACCCAAACAACTCAGTGCTTCACTGATCCATAAAATCATTATAGGCAACATTTCAGTTTCAACAAGTGCCAAAAATTCTTCCCCCTCCCCGAATATAAAAATAAAGCAGGAACAAAAATAACAAGGCTATTAATCTTTCATTAAGTTAAAGGGATGAAAAGGAATCGCTTAAAGTATCATTCTTTCCTTGCACCACAAGATTGGATGCCCCCTGCTAACTTCAAAGGCTCTAAAAGAAGCTGGTTAATATTGTTGGCACAGAACCAGATTGTGGTTTATTTTAGTTTTTCTGATTTTTTTCAACAAAAGAAAACATTAAGGGTTGGACACTGATTGCTGAGGAGCAGCTATTGAAAGAGGGGGCCTTTTGTGCTGCTACCAGTAATATGTCAATTTTCAGACACGTAAAAGCTGCTCAAAAAATCGTGTCTGTCCCTGCACGAGGGCAGAACTCTGTAACACTGCTCCTGTTTGCTCTGTGCCTTCAGCTCAGACACAAATCACGGGTTTTCCCTGTGTGCCAGAGTGCTCGGACCGGAAATAGCTCTGGTGAAATACGGACTTTATGCATCCCAGGAGAAGTAGTGGCTCCCCCACAAGCCGCAGCCACTCACCTGCTGCCCCGCACAATGGCCCTGTGTTGCTCCCCAGCCGCACGGTTGGTGCGCACCGAGCAGGCAGCGGATGGCTGCCCAGTTTGGATGGATGGCTGCCCAGTTTGGATGGATGGCTGGGCAGCCGGTGGCTGCCGGGCGGCATCACTTTGTGCCTGCGTTCCGCGGGGCAGGGGCTCCTGCGCAGCGCACACCGGGGCTGCTGTGCCTGGCACAGGGTAAGCGGCGAGGGCAGGGCAGGGCAGGGCAGGGCAGGGCAGGGCAGGGCAGCAGGAAGCGCTCGGGATGGGTTGATGCTGTGCCGAGAGCTCCGTGCGCCCGGCCGGGCTCCCTCCCGCAAACGCTGCGCTGGGCAGGCAGAGAACCGCGCACGGGTTCTCCTCCCTCCCTTCCCCGGGTGCAGAAAGAGCTCAGGCCCCACCACACGCTCAGCCCTTCCCTTCGGTGCAGGGTGAGGAAATGCAGCCGTGACCACGCAGAGATGCTGCCTCCAGCTTCCAGCACGGGCTCCAGGTCCTGGCACCTGCTCTCCCCGCCCTGGGCACGAGAAAGCACCAGCGGAGAATTTTAGTGCGGTTTAGGGAAATATTCAGTGCATATAAAAGGAGTAGATGTTTTTAAAATGCAAACTATACAAACAAAGGGTAATTGGAAGTATCTGTTTCATTTGATCCGTTGTCATTTAGTCCCCCAAGGCAGCACTACTGGATCTGCCCTTTCCAATCCGTATCACCAAATAAAACAGACATATCCCATTTGTCCCTGGGAAGTTTTTTTTCTTCTTGCATTAGTGCATAACAACTGCAAATAAATTTGGCTACATTCCCCAAAGTGTATTTCGCCCAACATCTCCCTGTCATGCTTCCATCCATTATCTCTCCCAACTCTTCCCTCTGGGCCAGATTCAACATCCGTCACAAAATTTACATATAATCCATCAGTGTTTGCATAAGGTGTACACACGTTCTTGCATATGCCAAATATGACAGATATCTTAAATTCCTCCTTTAAAACCCTTTTCAGAAAAAGTCTATTATACTGTTGCTGTGATGGATGTGTCCCCCTGGCTTCTAATAAACTATGTATTTTATTTGTCTGAGCTAGTCCATAAATTTTTGGGGCAGGAGGAAAGGGCACGGCCATTATCCTTTTTGGGTTTTTTTCAAGAGGAAGCACACATTTCCTGGCAAAACAGCGAACGGAGCCAGTCTCACTGCTGGCAAGGCAGGTCGCCCAGTGCCTCCCAGTATGAGAACACCTTTCAGTTGCTCGTGGTTCTGCCAAACTGTATCTGTTTGTCCTGGAATGTGTGATCTCAGCTGACTGCTTCAGTCATCTCTGGGAGTAAGATGAAGGATTAAAAAAATTCTGGCAAACGAAGTAGCAATAATGCTGTTATTTGTCTTCCCAGAGCCTGAAAGCGTGAGTTATGTGTTCAGAGTAAGCACTGCAGTGATAAGTGCTGCAGGAAGGCCCATTAGGGAATGAATAATCCTGTCTCAAAGGCAGTCAGTGGTGTCCATGACGTGGGAGGAACACAGGGAGCAGGAGAGATACAGGGAGGCCCTGAACAGCGCTGCTCTGTCCCTGTGTGCTGAGGGAGGCCTGGCTTCTCCAGGAAAAAAATGCAATTATGTAATTAAGAACTCTGCCATAATGCATGAACAGCAGGGAGCTAACGCTGCTCCTCCACCATCCCAACTCCTGCCATTTTCTTGGTTTTAAGTGCCTGCGTTTGACCTGAATAATTTTATTTTAATGTGTTCCTCTGTGTGTGTAATAAATAATGGTAACTAGTGCAAACAATCCAAAATGCAATTATTTCATTTGAGCAGCTGTGTGAACTGTCTCAGGTGGAATGGCTCCTACATAACAAAAGGAATCCCTTCCCTGAAAAATTAATTTTCTCCATCCCTCAGATTTTCTGGTGCAGTTCCCAGCTGGACAGGACAGGGAACAAATTCTCCAGCAGCGTCTCTGCCAGAACCTGAGCAGGGTTGCAGGAGCAAGAACCTGCCCTGGGTGTCCTTCCTGGGTGTGGGATTTGTCCAATCCCATTGGCAGGGAATTCAGTCCGATTTTTGTCAGCAAACTTCCCCCTGCAGAGGGACAGCCGGGGCTCTCAGCTGGGGGCTGAGATCAGCCCTGGGCCAGGAGGATTTCAGCATCCTCTGTAGCCTGGCTGCATCTTTGTGACTTCCACTGAATTCATGCTTCACTTTGTGTCACGTTTATCTTGAAAAGAAGGGGTTTAAGCTTGGCGAAGCGAAAAGACTTTTCAGGAGGGGAAAGGCTGGTTCAGCTTGAGACGGCTGCCTGTTAAATGTTATATTAATGATAAGATCCTAAAAGGGCGGTCAGGGGTGAGCAATCTCGCTTTCCTGTCTTGCGCTATCTTTGCTGAAGTTTCTTTTCCGCTTATAGAGAAGGGGAACAGTTTTCTTTTACTTTCTTTTTTCTTTTTTTCATTTTTTTATCACCAACTTCAACCACAGGGTCAGCTTTGATTTGGGTGAGTCAGAAACATATTTATCTCTGCAATTCTCCTTCTGTGCCTGGGAATGAAGTGTTTCTCCTCATCTCAGAAGAAAGAGACGTACTTTCAATAATAGCAGTGCCAAAAAAGAAAATAAAAGGTAATAATAGCAGTTTGTTTTACCTGCTACACCATAGGCCCGATTTCTATGTGGCTGGTACATGTATGATCTTAAGAGACTTCAGTTTCTCTGTGACAATGTTTATGGTTTGTTTATAGAAAGAGATCTGTACTCCAGACTTTGTTCTAAACTCTGCTCAGCTCAAACAGTTGTTACAGCAGATAGGCTTGACCCAGTCCTCACCCTGTTTAAGATGTGTTTTATTTTTGCAGGCATTCCATAGTTGCAGGAAGCACTCAAGCCTTAATCTGGACCACTTGTCGGGTAGTGAAAGGAAAAAAACAACTTAGGGAGCAATCCTCTTGGAAAACCATACACGGGTTTAGGGAGAGCTCAGCAGGCCTGCAAATGCTGTAGGCAGCTTTGAAATCCCCGGCCGAGGAGGCTTTGTTGTCGATGCCCCAAGGGAGAAGCCAAATGCAGCGCTCATCACAATGCGGGTGCGGATCAGGAACAAACGCACATTTTGCACGGTTTGATCTGCACATCCTGTTCCTGCCTCCTTCTGCAGTTGTGGTGGAAACAGAGCTGCTTGGGAGCCCGAAAACCCTGGGAAGTGTCGGTTCTCAGAGCCCGACAGGTATCTCCGTGGTCTGCAAGGAGGTGAATTCTTGTCCTCAGTGCCGCTGCCCTCGGGCAGCAGCGGTGCCATCGGGGCAGCTGCCCGCCCGTGCGGGGCTGGGCAGGGCTGGGCAGGGCAGGGCAGGGCAGGGCAGGGCAGGGACAGGGGCAGGGACAGGGACAGGGACGGGGACGGGGACAGGGACAGGGACGGGGACGGGGACGGG
>VXAZ01001058.1:572476-647726 GCA_013399875.1 Gymnorhina tibicen | reverse complement strand
AGGGCAGGGGCAGGGACAGGGGCAGGGGCAGGGGCAGGCAGATGCTGTTCCTGGCTGGAGTTCCGTGTGAGTGTCACACATCCTGGCTGGGCCTTGGAGTATCCTTGGCTTCTGTGCTCACAGGAGCCGGGCACTGCCACGGGCAGGACTCCAGCGTGGGATCCTGTACGGGCAGCCTGGGGAGAAACTCAGAACATTCCAAATCTCAGCGCACGCAGCGTTTGCCTCATCTTGCTTTAGCAGCTGAACCGTCAGTCCTGTTCTACACACCACAACCGTGTTTGCAGGAATCGGTGTCAATAAGGTGGTTTTTTGGCAATGTCTCCTCTTACTTGTTGGTCCATTTGGGGGCTACACGGTTCTCACTGAACATCCCCCCGGAGAACGAGACCCCAGTGCTCGGAGATGTGTCCCTTTGCCGAGCTCTGTTTGCACTTAGAGCACAGCCAGAATTCCACACACGGTGCTGGAGCAGCCCCGATCTGTCCGAGCAGGGCTGGCAGCAGATGCTGATGCGAAGAGAAAGGAATGCTGCAGTTCCTAACCCAGGGGAACCTGCCTGCGGGGAGAGATCTCTGCCCAGGCCACAACACTTGGAGCCTGAGTTATGCCCTGAAGTAGAAAGCTTCACATCCCTTCAAAAAACAGCAAAAAAAGAACTATCGTGATTTCACAAAACTTTCTATGCAGTATCTGTTTCTTCATGGAGTCCCATTAAGTTCTTGCCTGCACAGTTTGCATGGTGACAATGAGTTCAACAAGTCATTTATGCTCAGTTCTGAAACAGATTTCCCTTCTGCCACTTTTCTGTTTGATCCATTTCAATTTAATTAAATGGTCAAAATTTAAAGTATATCTTTTCTATCTTGAAAAATAAATCCTTCATTGTAACTTTTCAGAAAATTGTCTAAGTCTTTATTTTTCATTTGGAATAACTCTAAGTTTTTACGCTCCTGAGAGATTGTTTAAGCAACCATCTCACTTATCTGCTATAAAAACAACACTTTAAAGATGCAATTTTCTGTGAAAGAAGCTGGTTCAACATGTAATTCTCTTCTGTCTTTGATAGATCATTTGCTCAGACATAATGAATTCTGCTGAATCTGATAACTTTATTGGTCATAAAGTAATCACAGTGAAATAATGAGTTACTATATCATCATTTTTGCTTTGTTTCTCATTGCTTGCCTTTTACACTTGAAAAAAGTCCTTGAGTTCTTGATTAGTCTTCTTGGCTTAAAGGACCAGGCTGAAAGAAAAAATTATTCTGATTCTTTACTTTTGATTCACCATTGCTCTGAAATAATGAATGGTATCCTTCCTTCTAATGACCCAAAACATCAAGGGTGGCTTCCTACTCACTATGAAGAGACACAGGTCCAGCTTTTTCATTGGGATAAAAAACTTGTTAATAAAATCAGCACAGTGGCTCAGATGCGTTCCCCTGTTAGACCTCCGACAGGAGAGTCACAGATCTTAAGAAGAAGAAGAAAGGGAAGGAGAAACAGAGATTCATGGGAGAAAAAAAGGGGGGAAAAATGTGATTTCAGATGGTATCAAACAAAAGAAAAGAATGTTACCGTCAGTCCTCTCCCACCAAATTTGCCTCTGCCCAGTTCAATGCTGGGCACTGCTCAGGTCAGGGATTTATTAAAATGCAATAAAGTGACAATGTTTCTGGAAGCATGGAGCCATCGTGGAGCTACTTGAAGAATTCTCCTTAAAGGGACTGATTCAAACCCAACCAGGATCTTCGGCATTGATTTCAAGAGGCTTTCAATTACACCAGAACCCTGCGGGGTTGAAACAAATGCTGAGCTGGTTGTTGGCAAGGTGTGAGAGGGAAGCCAACACTGCTGCTGCTGCCAGAGTTTATCGTGCACAGAAACACCAGCGCTGCACTCACCGGCACGGGAGCAGCAGCCTCTGTCCAGGAACCGTGTGCAAGGAGAACTGGCACGGGCCTGAGCTGTGTGAAATGCTTGAAGAGTCAAAATTCATCAAAAGTTTGAAACTTGTTGTATTAAAACTATCAGAAAGGGCTTGTATTTACTTCTCACCCAGTACATTTTAGAAGTGCACGCCCTTTTCAAATGCCCTTCCATGTCCTATTCCCAGCAATGACCTCTACTGTCTGTGCTGGACTTGGGTATTATTTTTTACTGAAACGAGATCTCTTTAATCAGCTTTAAAAACATTGTGAACTGAAACTGCTCTTATTTAAAAGTTTAACTTTACTTTCATCAATTTATAATCAGAGTTCCTCTGCTATGTTTGATTCCTGACAAACAAGGATAAAAGTCTTGTGCCCCCATTGCTAATGAGATGATAAAACAGCAGGGATCAAGTTTTTAATTACTACAGGCTATGCACTGGAGAGGTACCAATGATATTTTCTATTGCATGTCTAAGTTGTAACTTCAGGCTCATGACAGTCATGCTGTGTTCCTCTGCCTTTGATGATCACTCATCTTTGTCTCCTGAGAACATACAAAAATTTCTGAGCTGGGATCCTGGGGGGCTGGCAATTATTGCTGTAACCTGGCACAGGTTGCGGGGCAGCACCGGCGCTGCTCAGCGAGGATCCGGTGTCTGAGCGCAGGGGAGCACACGCGAAACGTGGGGAACTTTTCTTCTCGCACAATCTAGGTTCTCAATCTACTTGTTCCTTTAATAATTATGCTTTTAATTAAGCGGGAGAATAATTTAATATTGTTCCCTTTTTTCCTTTTAGAAGCACAATCCATTACCTTCTCATACATAAAGCATAGGGCCACAGGCACACAGCAATGCACGGTTTTGGCACTAGGGGACCCAGGTCTTGGAAAATTGTCAATACAGGCATGTTTTTGGAAATGATCGTCATTCCTACCCATGTTTATAAGCTTGTTGAGTGAATTTCGTTTCTTTGAGTAAGATTAATATTGATGCAAGAGATTAAAATGCATTTCTAAGTAATAAAAAGTTTCATTATGAGAGAGAGAGCGCTGAGGCTGATAATGTTGCAGACCCATCCTTGCCTTCCCCAGTGCTGCAGATCTTCACCATGCTGGTCAGCCTGCACATATCTGGCCATTTTTCTGGTTATTCCAGTGCTTCCCTTCCCTTTGGCCGCACACCACTGTCTCACACAGGAGGGAGCGTTTCCTTTGGCTCCAGCGCGAGGCAGACGGGAGAAGAGCCCGCAGTGGTGCTGGCACGGGCACGGCACAGCTGGGCTGCTCTGGGGGTGTCTGCAGCTGTGCCAGGTCCCCTCTCTCAGCTGCCCCAGGGCCACAGCACTGCTCAGACCACCAGAAACTGTGGGGAGGAAAAAATCTGAGGAGAAACACTCAAAGTGTCTTCTCACTGAACCTCTCTGAGCTTTTTCCCTGAATACAAGGGTTATCTTCTCATGAAGGAGTTTGTGAAATCTGAACATGAGCCCACCAGATTTTTCAAATCAAGCAAAGGCTGTTTCCACATGGGCCATGTACCCCCAAAACTTCCTCTGAAGCCACCACTGCTTTTTTTCTGCTACAGCTGCACAGCTCTGCCACTGTTCCATGGCGTCCTATAGACATAATTTCCTTTAAATTCCTTTATGCTGAGAGACCACTCTGTGCAAAAATTATGTCACCCCTATTTCGTGTTGCCTCTTCTGTTTAATCTCTGCTTGATGTGAGAGACAGGTATGTCTCAGCCTTTTATCCAACTAAAATGAAGCTGCCATTCCTTTCCTTACTTCCCTCACTTTATACTTCCTCTCTGCAGCTAAATCTTAACCCAGGAGAGAGTTTTCCCTCTGGGGAAGGAGTGAAGACCACAGAAACAGTGACGTCTCCAGTGGAGTCAGCAAGGGGAAAAAGATGAGTCTGGATTCAGGAGCAGAAGGTCCTCCCCGAGTGCTGAAATACAAAAAAATAAGGAACTACTTTTTTCTGCCTAAACTTGAAGAATTTACAGTGGCGTTGTTTGTGCAAGGGTGAAATACCAAAGGACACCCCGTGTGCAGAGACATTGCAAAACACTCTGTGCAAGCAGCCCTGAACTAATATATTCATTTCTGTAAGAACTGGGAGTTCTGATCTGACTTGGACTCTCCAGGGACTGCGTGTCAGACAAATGCTGCAGAAATCAAGAGCCCAGCTGACCCACTTCTCTTTAGCTTGAGGGTGAAACCCCACTGCTTTGGTAGCCCCATCCAGCCTGGCTGTAAATAATCATTCTTAGGGAAACAGGGGGGTAACATTCACTTCAAAAAGTTCTTCACAAATCTGAAACTTCTATTAAGTAACCAACCATGATTAATGCACTTGGCTGTAGAAATCAATTACATTTTAAAAGCAAATCATGAAGGAGACTTCATCCTTGTTTTCTTTTACAACGGATATGACAGATCAAAACTGCAAACGCTACAAACACTGCACTGACTGGAACCCAAACACAGCTTAGATGCACTTACTTTACAAATGTAGGACATCCGAGTAACAGAGTGCAGGCACTCGATGGCACTGCAGAACTTACAGCTCATATCAGCTCCAACCACTGCACAAACAGAATCAAGAGGCATTTAATATGCTGCATGATGGAACTTGAAATGAAGTTGACCATAAAATGTGTATAATCCAAACTGCAGAAATCACTCCACTCTAATGATCTGTTCCCTAAAAAGAAAAATGTAAAGTGTTTAAGAGATTTAGCAAAATCTGTGCATAGATTGAATAAATCATCATGGGTATCAATTATATCTTGAAAATGGTGTACAGCTCTTGTAACATCAAGGACTGGTTTTAATTACGGCTTCAGTGTAACTAATATTTTCTTAATTTTAATGAATGTTGTCCTATTATAGGATTAACTTGTGTTGAAGCTGGAGAAGCCAAAAGAATTTTCAATTAAAAGAATTGCAAAGACATTTGAGAGGTACAGCGAGAACAGCAGATTGTTTTGAAATACGTTGGATTTTGGCCCAAATGCTGTTCCACTTTCTGACTCAATGAGTCATCCCATGGGAGTGTGGCAAGCAAGACTTGGCCTTTTTTCCAGCAGTGTAAAAAGTAAATATTGCAATGGGCTGCGAGGGTGAAGCTGTAGTAAATTCCTGTTTATATGAGAGAAATTTGCATAACCGAAGTGATCCCAGTACATCATTGCAATTCTTACCGGGGAGGCACATCAGTGACTCCAACAGCTCTCCCAGGTTCCTGTGCTCGGCTGTGGCTCGTGCTCAGCCGGATTTGCGTTCAGCCTGTGCCACTGACACAGCTCTGACGGGGCAGCACAAGGCCAGCAGCAAGGCAAGGCGTGCAGGGAAATATTGTGTAAAGGTCAAAGAGCCACCTGGAAGGCTCCTGAATCAAAAACAAAGCAAAAAACCTGGCCTTGCACTTATCATCATGATTTCAAAGCATTTGAAAGATTTTATTATTTCATTGAAGATTTTATTATAAAATTGAAGATTTTATTATTGAGGAGGGATGGAACCTGGGTAACTCCAGACAGGGCAGAGAACCGGGGGTTTGAGAGGTGCCAGGAGCCCATTTAGTGGGCACTCAGAGCATCCCCCTCTTTGCCTGCCTTGCCCAAAGGGTGACCATGGTCAACTACCTGATATCTATATTCAGGATTTTTATTTGGGTCCATTCTTAGGCTGCTGGTCACGAATGAGCTCTAATGCGGGACAGAAAGAGCCGGAGTTTGTGATCCACAAACAGTTGGTGGGAAGCAGCTGGGTTTGTGTAATCACACCAAGTGTTAGGGCAGAGATTAGAAGTCATCACTCAGCCTTGAAAATGGGCTTTGAATAAGGAGGAGAAGGAACTTCACGTTGCTTTTACACTAAGACTCTGCTACTATTAAATTAAAGTAAGAATTCCAAACCGAAATATTCATGTTCACAGAGAAATGAACACAGTCCTTGGGGTTACATCCACCTCAAGCCTCGTGATTCCTGCGTGCTAAGGACAGAAACATTTGCATTTGGCATCTCACTTCTCTTCAGCAAATTTATTTCCTGTGACTTTTTCATTAGAAGATCTGTAGTGTGTATCGAGAACATTATTTTGCTTATACAAAAGGAAAACTGGATAATAGGTGCTTTTTATGTCTCCCACTGCTGGAGAGCCATAATATTTAAGTCATAAATGGGCAAATGTCAAAGCAGGTCTCCCACTGTGCCTGACTCCCTCTAATAATTAGGTGCTGTTTTATTGTTCTGGGACTTAGCTGTGAGTCCAGCTGTCAGCTGACATAACTGGTAATGGAAGGACCACATTCCTCATAGCCAGACAACTCCCTTCAAAATCCAGGGCATATTTACAGCCCTCACATTTGCAGGATCCGGTTTCAGGCCATAGCTGTGCACAGCAAAATAATATCTCAGCCTATGTGACTGCACTCCTACAAGCATGTGTTTGGCTCCTGGGATGCTGCAAAGGGCAAAACCCTTCTCTTGGAGCTGACAGCTCTATGGGAGAACCTTCCCATCCAGCCTTACCTGCTCCTTGAAGGGCACAGGCAGCAACACCAGTTCAGTACCTGCTGGAGAAGCTGCTGGGGCAGAGTTATTTCCTGGCTGAAGGGAATGAGGGCTCGGTGTCCCCTGGGAATGAGGGGTCGGTGCCCCCTGGAATGAGGGGTTGGTGTCCCCTGGAATGAGGGGTTGGTGTCCCCTGGAATGAGGGGTTGGTGTCCCCTGGGAATGAGGGGTTGGTGTCCCCTGGAATGAGGGGTTGGTGTCTCCTGGAATGAGGGGTTGGTGTCCCCTGGAATGAGGGGTTGGTGACGGAGGGGTGCTGCTGTGTGGGCCGGGAGCCGACGGGCTCGGGGAACTCTTTGCGAGGTGCACTGCAGGGACAGGGACCTGTGTCCCCGTGCCGGCACAGGGATGATCATCCTGGACCTCTCTCGTAGCCTGAGCCCGTCTGGAGAGCAGCAAGAGGACAGCACGGACGCAGGAGCTGCTGTGGTGGGACATCTCCCCCGTGCTGTGGAAGCCTCAGGTGGAAGGGAAGGGTGGGATCTCGGGAGCAGCCTCTCCACGAGGCGTCCTTGGAAAGGAAGGAGTTCCAGCTCCGCTCCAGCCCAAAGGTGCTGCGGTGCAGCGCTGGGGATTGGGAGCTCTTTGTGTGCTGCACAAAACACGCCAGTGATTGCTGCACGAAACCTCCCGCGGGAGCTGTCACGCTTGTGCTGAGCTGCGGAGCAGCAACCAGCCGGGACATGTGGGGTTCTTGGGGAGAGGATTGTTGTGAGGATTGCTGTGCTGCTGTGTTCCAGAAAGTCAAATTAGCTCCTCGCTACTCCATTCTAGCAAGAGCTCCCTGCTGAAAAGGCTTCCTCCTTCAGCACGCACTTAGGAAAACAAGGCAAAAATAGCTCATTCAAAGGCAGGCGTGTTCAGGAAGAACACTGAGAAAACACAGAATCCTTAACATCTCCCTCCCTAACCTTTAGTCTATGAAACCTTCTCTGGTGTAAGTGACACCTTTTTTCTGGGCAGAATCTATAAGGGCAGTCCCACATTGCCAGAAAAAAGGTAACAGACCAGAGTTGTGGACAGGAAATTTATTTGCCACAGCATTCTATTGGACACAGAAATCATACAAAAACATTTAGCTCAAAGAAGGGCGATCACTACATCAGTAAGTTCTAGGGCTTTACTAACAGCCATGGGTTGACCCTGGTGAAGATGTTAATTCACTTTAGTGGCTATAGGAATAGGAAAAAAGCACAGTGAAAAAAAAAAAGAGAAAAAAGAGGAAACAACATCAGATATTTTTCTGCTTTCTAAACACTAGCTAATCAATCAGCAGAGTTTTTGCTAGATAAGAAAGTTCCAGTGGTGGCTATTTGTGAGATACTTAATGCACAGAGACTTTTTTTTAAAATTATTTTTGCCCAGGAGACAAATGTGTAACCATATGATTTTTCCCCCTGCTATGTTAAAAATGCATTTATATTTTTTCAAGCACACCCCGATTAAAGAGGGCACATCTGTTTTAAGTCCTTCTTTATGAAAATTACTGAGCTTCCTCTGAAAGCTTATCTTTTAATTTCAAAATTCTTTGTAGCAATAACTTAGATAATAACCAACCATATTTCTGTCTTCTTTAGAGGAAAAAAAAAAGAGAGAGAGAGAGAAAGAAAGAAAGAACCATTTTGAGCTTTGAACTCCCCCTCCCTCCCCTCGCTGGGTCTCCTTTGAAAAGGCCCCCCTCATTTGCGTTTAAAATGGATGTTTCATACTGGTTGATTAGTGTTCGTGTGGGATACCAGCCGCTCCGAGCGCCGGGCTCAGCTTGAGCCCTGCGGATTATTCATCAACTTCCCCGGCAGGGGGGACCCTGCCTCTCTCCCCGCTCAGCACCAAAGTGTTCAGCTTTGCTTTTTAACAGGTTTGATTTCCTCCTTTTCACAAAGTTGTTTCTTTTTTTTTTTTTTTTTTCCCCGGCACTCCTTCTTCCCCGCGAAGGGGTGACTCGAGCGTTCGTAACACCCGATCCCTTCTGACAGCAAACCTGCCCCTCCCCGAGCAGCCTCCCTGGCCCGCGAGCACAGGATGGATGGGGCTGCATCCACCATATGTCTGTCTGCTTCCAACCATTGTTTAAGGCCAAGATCATTTCAATACGTAAATTGGGTCCCGGAGAGGCACTCGGGTTTATCATCACGGCCATTTATGGCATCTCCTGCATTTCTTTTCCCCCAGGTCTGGCTGGTGTTTGTTTGTCCTTTATTAAGTTAGCAGAGATGCAGAGGGGGTCAGGCCGTGTCTGTACCACCAGAGTCCCAATCACATTTATCATGGTTGCTGTCAGCATTTTGAACACCAGGCCTAAGCCAGCCCTGAGCAGACTTTTACAAAACTGTTATTTGGCATCAGCTACCTGCGCATGTTTGTGATATTTGGTTGTTAATATTCATCATCCCTACTGAGATGATGCCTCAGAACCAGCGAGAAGGAGTTGTCTTTGTGCAGAACGAAAACAAACAGCAGGCAATGCTGGGTGCCTGAAATGCAGCCCACTGGTGGCATCTGAGCTCACAAAAGATGAGTCCCCTGCACACCCGGGGTCCCAGCCCCACAAGCCATCATGGATACAGGAGCACCAGTGCCCGGTGAAGAGCCTTCCCAGACATCAGTGAGCACACGCATTTCCCTCTGCTCCTTTGTCTCCAGCTGCCTGAAGGCAACCCTCCTTCCTTGCACGTGGGGACTACACATGAAATTACCATGCCTAAGAAAGGCAGAATTACTTTCTTTTAACTTCACCCATCTAAACCAGGCATGAACTTTGATGATTTGTTTTGAAGGATCTATTGCTGATGGAAAGAAACCAGCACCTGCAGAAAGTGCCATCCCCATCAATACTTACACTAGAAAAGAATATCCTGTATTTATGGTGGATCAAACTCCTAAATTTTAGACAGCAGAGACTGGGTGAGAATCTTCACACTTAACTGACACGGGATGGTTTGGCGCAATGCTCACAATCATTAATTCTTCTTAAAATTAGCAGCTGCCATGAGCTGAATTTTATTTTTTATTTCCTGCTGCCATCCCTGAAAGTTCTGAAAAACAGATTTTTCTTCTTCAGTACTTTTAGTGAACTGTATTTCTCCTTTGGGACATCTTTAATCTGCTTACAAGAAGGTTAGTAGGAGTAAGAGACACAGAACAGCACTAAGCAGACTTTGAAAACAAGAACTTCTTTACACCCACGTGGGCGCCCACAGCTCCCTCTTCCTGGTGAAATACAAACTAATGACACATTTTCTGTCTTTGTTATCTTATTTTTTGGTTTTGAACCTCTACGTCCTGGCTGAGCTGTCTGACCATGAAACCACTGTACGTACAGGTCAGATGTGGTATTTTAAAATACTTCCCATCCAGATGCTCCTCCAGGAATTGGTGCTTGGGTGCTCCCTCCAGGTCCTGATTCCAGGGGGCTCTGACAGCTGTGTCCAGCTGCACAACCACCTCTGTCCAGCAGACAGACCTGTGAGGATCTGGAAACTCAGTGGTCAAAGAATGATTTTGGGTCTATCCAGTGCTGGACATATGCTAAAGAAATTATGCAGCCCGAAGTTGAGGATTTCGGTGCCTAAACCTCTCAAACACTTGTTTGGAGCACAGGAATGTTTCCTCCGACAGCCCTCAATGCTTCCTTACTCCTCTCAGTTTTGTGTCTGCCTCAGCCGTGGCCACAGCAGCGTCTGAGTGTCAGCCAGGGGAGCCTCGGGTGGCTTCTGCCTCCTTCTTCCTTTTCCCAGGAGGAATCCGTGTAACAGCTGCAGGAATTTAAACACATCCATGGAGAGGTGCACGGGCAGGTTTGTGTGCAGGGAGCAGTGCAACCAGGACCGGAGCTGGGTGGCCGCAGCCAGGAGGCAGAGCCGGGAGGCAGAGCCGGGATGTCCAGCACGGACACCCAAAGGACACAGCAGCGAGGCGGGGGTGACAGCGAAGCTGTGAGGCACAGGACGCTGCAGAAGATGTTGCAAGAGATGGAAAGACATCCTACGGAGGCTGCTGCACCGCAGGGGGTGCAGTCCTCACCAAACACTCCAGGAGGACCTGGGGCTATCCCGGGAATCTCCTGGGAATATCCCTGCGCTGGGACTCCTCAGGGCCACTTCAGCAGGGTACTGAGAACTGGCACAGCCCCACTGACCCGAGTGGGTTTGAGCAAAGAAACTGCAACAGAAGAGACCAAAGAGAACCTAAAGAACCCTCAGTGATTTCTCTCAGATGCGTGCAGAGGCACGGGGACACTGCAGGAGCTTTGCTCTGGGGACAGGGCTGAAGCCACGGGTGCCAGGCTCATCCAGCCTGGATCTGCCCGTCTCAGTCCATGTCAGTGTGGCCACGTTCATCCTCTGCCTAAGGGGGTAAATACATTGTAATATTCAATATATTTGATAGCACATCTACAGCGGGGACCTGCCAGGGTAGCAGCATGGTTCAGAATTCCGGCCAGAACAGATTTTAAATGCAATGCAGTTATTACATCTTCAGGTTACTGTTACTGACACCAGGCTCTTCACCACCATAATCACCACCCTTCCTCACAGGAGTCCCTGTGCAAACCCATTCAGCAGGATCATTTGTAACCTGGGCCATCAGGCATTAGATATTTTAGAAGTTAAACAAAAAAGAATTTTTTTAAGCCAGTATCCACCAATATTCCAAGGGAAGCAAGTGAAAAGGTGACAGATGTTCTGCATGGAGGCAAATACAAACTTTAACACAACATAAAACGTGTGAGAATGATTTAAACTCAGTTGCAAAATTAATTATTGAAGGTTTAAAATTGTAAAGCACCATTTGGGCTTTAAAGAATGTTCAAAATAAAGAAAATAACTCAGGTATTTATTGTTTTGCTTCAATTTACGTTTATGCTATAAATAGCTGACAAGAAATGATGACAAATAAGCTATTGTAACCCTTTGGGAGTTTATTAGGTCATTTGTGAGAGGTCTGAATAGAGTCATTTGTTGCCCTCAGGTGTCTGAGAGTCTCTTTACCCTTGGGAAAGGAATTTAACAAAGGAGTGTATTTCAAAGAAGGCACTCTGTGTTTTCCACCCTTTTTCTGAAGTGTTTTCAAACACACTCCAAGCTAAAAATTCTCAGAAGTGAGAAAAGGAGGGATATATCAGATGACCCCCGAAGCAGCTGACAATCCCAGGGAGCAGGAGATAGGGTCAGATTTTAGATGCTTGAATCCCAAATACATTTTCACTATAGGAGGCCCTGATTTATTTTTGCCCCACCCACTGGGCGCAAACTTTGAAATGCACCATACAAAAGTGTCGGACTAATGCCCTACTTGCGTTTTTTTAGTTGGCTGAAATGTGACATCTCTTATTTTTTGTGCGCTTCCAAAAACACCGGGCAGGTCCTTTGTTACATTGCATCTCGATCTATGCATCTTCTCAATTAGCCGGAGCATTAGCACTCGTTGAGGCTGTAAGGAAACAGGTTGTCAGGCAATAGCAACACAGCCATCCAAGAGGATCTGCCAACACGGCTTTAGGGGAAAAAACCTACACAGGTTTGATTGCCCAGGGAGCATCCAGGTAATCTCTGCTCCAAAAGCAACGGCCCAGCCAGTCCCTGCACGGGCTGGAGGGTGGAAAGGAAGGCCAGGGGAAAGGAGAAATGGAATTTCAGCTGTGTCTGTATTTTTTTTAGTGACATTTAGGTCATGGGTCCCAGAGAGCAAACAGTTTTAGCATCCCCCATCTCGTCTGTAGTTCGGAAGGTGCGAGCGGGTGAAGTCCCCAGCTCATTATTTCTGTTTAAGAGGAAAACCACAAATGGCTCAGAGACTTTTATATTTTGGTATCAGGACTGAGCTGTATTTCTTGCTCTATACAACCGGATGTTCTATTTGTCTTTCCAAGACCATAAACCTGGTTTTGCTGGGAACCATTAAAAACTCTCAAAGTTTAGGAAAAAAATTGTGTCCTTCTAAAAAAAAATATTTTTAAAAAACATACTTAATGACTTCTAAGGGCTGGAAGCTGGTGGCTTCTCTCTTACTGGGAGGCTGGAAGATTTCACTGTGTTTTTATAGCTTCTGCCAGCCCCCTTTCCAGCATCAGGCAGAAGTTAATGCTTGAGAATGAGAAAAACAGAACAAAGCAATGTGAACAGAACCTGTTTTCAAAGCTGTAATGGCACCTTTCAGTTTTCTGGATGGGGTTTTGTTTCCCCTGACAGAGGTCTGAATGTAGTGGGCATTTCTGACCCACGTTTTTGGGAGCCGAGCGTTGCCTGTCTGTGTGTACATAACTCATAGCAAACATTGTCTGTGTTCTCCCTGCTGGCGGGCAGGGATTTGTGCATTCCCAGCAGCCTCCAGAGCTGGGTACAGGGGTTCCCAGATCGTCCCAGGGATGGTCCTGCAGATCCAGCTGCCGTGTAACTCTTCTGCCACAGAAAAACTCACTTCCAGCAGTTTATAGCTGCAGTAGAAACCAACCAAGCGTCACAAACCCTGCACCCGAGTTCAGGGGCTCAGTGGAATAAAGGTGCCTGGACTGAGCTCCCCTGCACGGCAGACGAGACTGGGGAGGAGTCCCAAACTGGCCAGCCCAACACCTGCTGCAGGGCTGGACCCCCGTGTCCCCTCCGGCCCGGGCTGGGTGCGGGCTGGCACGGCCGGGGCTCTGCAGGGCAGCAGCGGCTCCCGAGCGCGCCCGGCTCGGGCCACGGGCTGCAGTCCTGCTCCCACCACTCTCAAAAATGATTTCCTGCCCTTATTCAGGGCTTCAAGAGCGTACTGTCATCCACTTAGACTCCACTTGAACCCTCTCTCAAGTGAATGCCCTCCAGCTCTTGTCTTCAAACAGTGGTGTCCATCCTTTTTGATCATACAAGTCATGTAGATTTTTCAAAGGCAGAGCTGATGCTCACGGCCCCTCTCCTCTCCTGCTTCCTGATTTCTTGACTGAACTCACTGTGCATTCAGTTCACAAGTCATTCATGCAAATAAGGCACTGCATACTCAAAAGATGCCCAAGATGAGGAATAGCTGAGATCAGACTGCCCCTATTGGAACAATTCATGTAGCCCATATGTCTTTTGCTTAGGCTAAATTTGAGAGCATACAAAAACTTGCTTGTTAGTAGGCAAATATTTTAACTGTGACTACAGCTATTTCTGGCTGCCACGCACTCCTGGTTGCCCACTCTCTTGATGGGTCTCTCCATACCTTGCCCATATTGTCCTGGATGTACCCACAGACCGCATGCATCCTGCTTGGAGAGACTTATTTACTCCTAAGCTGCCTCTGGTGCAAAGAACCTGAGGAGTTTTGTCAAGACAGTTTTTGTGCTGGAAAAGTAGAGAAGAGTAACTTGGAGTGCCTGGGGAAATCTATAATCAAAAAGTCCAGTGCATTTGAAATGAAGAACCTTCAAGAACAGAGAGCACCTGAGCAGGAGATCCCAGCAGCAGCTTGGTACAGATCTGTGTTGCACACTGCAAGCACACAGAGCCTGCTCCTCCACTGACATCCACGGAATAAACAATTTAGGTAATTAAACCCCATGTATTTATTTCTGGAACCCTTAGAACAAATTAGGAGCTCTGCAGAAACCCACCACAGTCCCAGAAGATGAAGCCCTGCCTGCTACCTCTTACCAAACCGACCCAACAGTTAAGGTAGGGCACTTGAAAATCAGCTGCTGACACTATTCTGCAGAGAATTAATTCAGTTGTGAGAGCTGATTCCCACCAGAAAATGACTCCTGCCGGTTCCCCTAGCAATGCTGACATCTGTGTTAGTAATTCAGCACATGAATGTGAGACTGAGCTAGTCTGGAAACCAAACTGTGGTGCAGGAGGCAGTAAGAAATGTGTTCAGATCCCAAACTGAAATGCATCCTTGGGATCTGAGGTTCCAGCCTTACTTGGGAAGCACCTAAGAAATGAAGCCATTCCATTTCCTTCTCATTCTCCTGATCACCACCAGGGAAATCAGATGCCATTCCTGGGGAGCGATCAGCACACCAGTGCAGCCTCTGTTCACGTGCTCCCAGTCCCTCCACAGCTCTGCTCCAGTGCTCTGCCTCCCCTGTGAGCCCTGCGAGGCAGGTCTAGGCTGAAACTCTGCATCATGAAACAATGCACTCCTCTTTCCTTCTCAGGAAATCTTTGCTTCCCTTCGTCATGTGGTGCCTGTTTGTAATTCCTGTTACATGCAGGAGAAATATCCTTCCATAGCGACGGACGCGCTCCTTTAAATATGTACCAGGAGAGATCGAGCCCTGTTAATTTTAATTTGCTGCGTTATATATCAGATCATTGTGATTGATTAATTCTAAATCAGAGACGCTACAATAAGATTTAAGGAAAAGGTTTAAAATTGAAATTAGGCCTTCATTATTTTGGTGCTCAGTAATTTAAAATGACAGTGCATTCAGCAGACAGCATCTGAAGTGAAGTGCTAAGACAGTGTTGAAATGCTCATGTCACAGAGAGAGGGCAATACAAGATGACAAATGTGGCTTCAGGTCTTGACAGACAAATATAGGAGGAAGAAATAAGAAACTTATAACTGTGTTTGACACACTGCAGCAAAGTCTCTGAAAGCTACAAACCCTCAAAGAAAGTCTACAACTGCTGGCCAGGATCTTCAAGCACCCACCAGTCTGGAATCCCACGGAACTGAGGGTGGGTCAGTAGAGAACTAAATGCTCACCTCTGTTTTGGTATCACTGCAGCACAGAATTCACAAGCACCTGAGCTAAAACCTACTGCCTTTACAGGCAGCCTGGGACAGGCTCTGCACTGCGAAAACACACACGTGTCCTTGCTCACCCGGCCTGCAGGCAGCCACCCCTGCCCTGCTTCCCAGTCAGGCAGGTGCTGGCTGAAGTGTAACTGCTGTCCCTGCTGCAGCAAGTGCCCCAGAAAGCCAAGTTCTCAGGAGTACAACAGTCCGTCTTAAGAACTGCATTGTCTCTGGATCACTTGCATGAATGAAGCAGTAGGACGTGAGTAAATATTGCCACGGGTGGAAGAAGCACAGGTTTAAATGCAAATTCCTTTGAAAAAGGTCAGGGAGCACCAAGTGTTGGGGTTTTATTTTCCTCATAAATACAAAACCAGTTGCCTTCACGCAATAAAATGTTCAGATTAAATAAGCTGCTATGGAAACAGAGCCCAGGGTGTGTGGTTTGGTCGATGCAGGTAGCCAGGTGTACAGAGCGTGTAGAAACGTGTCTGGCTCTTAGCTGTGCTCTTCCACCCTTTCCCTGCACCCCCCACTCGCAGGGAGCCAGGAGCAAAGTGCTTTTTCTAATACTTTACTGCGACACGGAGGAATTCACCCTGCCTTTTGTAACTCAGGATATCACTCACGCGTTTGTGCTCTTGGTTGTCGTGGGCGTGTACTTGTCAGATAACCAAGAACTCGACCCATCTTTCAGCAGAAATTCTTGGAACATTGAACGCCCTTGCTCAGGCCGTGCTTGGGCGGTGGCTGTGGGTCCAACACCGAGCACAGAGCAGCGGCCACCCCGCCCAGTGCCCACGCCAGTGGCACCAGCACAGCCTCAGTGCCACGAGGCCGCTCCTTCCCCTGCACGGCACTGGCACAGGGCTCAGTGAAAACATTTCAAAAATGATTTTGCAACTTAAGAAAACATACTTCATTTCCTTTACCATGAAACCAAATTCACTGTACATTACAGCTTTAAAGCTGAGATCTAAGGTTCAGATCAAGTCTTTAATCCTGACTGTGGCTTCGGGTACTTCCTGATATTTATGAGAAATGCTCCAGGCCTGCAGCTGGGCTTTGAACAAAAAAATAATGAACTTCGTTGACTGTGAACAAAGTTCTACACTATTTTAAAGAAAGTTAAGCTGTGACATTTTTTAATCCAACACTAAATCACATAACCCAAATTCTCTGCATAATTCAGGAATGTTCAAAGCAATAAGAAGACAATTAGATCAAACTGGGTTGCTAAATGAGCTGAAATCAATCTATCTAAACTCGAGAATTCTTGCTGGTTTCTCTCCTGAAATACTCTCATTTTGCTATATAATATCTGAATCAAAACACTGTTTCACTTCTATTCTAACATACTCCATACACTCACTCTCAATCTCCTCTTGCTAGTTAAAAATACAGGCAATAAAGGATGTCTTACAGAACACACATCTTAAAGAATTTCATCCTTATTTACAGAATATGGTTTACAAATCTAATGATAGTATTAACTCCTGGAGGCCTTGTTCCTATCTGTACAATGTGACCTCTCCATTTAATACAGCTGTTACTGAGAACTTAGGCCAAGTCACTTCTTGCTCACTCCACTCAGGATTTGGACACAAAGTAAATGTCAGCTTGGCCTGCTCTGAATTTTCAATGGGCAGAAATGAACAGAAAATATCAAGCTGATAGAGTACAGGAAATTTTGGCAGGGATATGCTGGTGTGTGAACAAGAGGCCATTTTCTCTTCAGGATAAGGGGTGACAATCAGGGCCTGGAGTGAGCAGCGAGGGACTGCAGCGATCAGATGCCCCGGGAACAAGGAGCACACCAACCCCAAACCAGGCTGCCTCTGGTTACACAGAACATACTGGTGTCAAGGGGGACAGGAGGAAGTCCTGCACCTGCTCCAAGAACACAGCAAGTGATGCTTTAAGAGAAGAGATTCAAAGGGCTCAGACAAAAGGAGTAAGAATCTGAAGGAAAAAAATCAGAAATTAGGGATGAAAAAAGCAGACTAGAGAACAGCAGGGAGATATGAAGTTGAAACCTTTATTTTCCCTCTTGAGAGGAAGTACTTTCATGATATTTGTTATGCAGCTGTGCATTATCTCCTTAGTAGCAATTTTTTTTTTTCTTTTCTGTCACATGCCTTTTGCTTTCTGTTTTGGGATGTAAATAGTGCTCTGCCTGTCCCCCATCTCCAGCCAGGGCAGTAAGTCAGTCAGGCTCCCCTGCTCAGGCACAGCAGCTCCTCTATCCCAGCCACCACTGCAGGAAATGAAATGTGACACTCAAACTTGCACTGGGAAGCAAGGCTGTTAGCTCATGAGACACTATTTCAGATACCAGACAGTCTTTAAAACTTTGCCTCTCTCACTTTAGAAAAAAGCTAATTAAGGATGTGAAAACACTGTGGTCCAGACTCACAACCAGTTAATACCTACCACAGGAACCTGAATTCCAATGCTTATTTTTGAGAAATGCCCATTTGAAAGCTTCTTAACAAATATTTAATGAGATTCAGGACAACATGTTGGGCTTCTAAGAACCTAGCCACACATGTGAGTTACTGAGCTCTGTTCTGAAGGATTCCTTGTTTCCTCTTGCTTCAGCACAGCAAATAATGGTTTTTGTTCTGCTCTCTTGAGGTGGTGCCTTTCCTGGGGTCAGAACCCAAAGAGCTGGTGATGCCTGGTCACGGTGCTGCCAGGAATATGTGAAGGTAAGAGTTCAACCTGCACTGTGAGGTGTTTGTAATACACTTACACACGGTACTAAAGGTAGTGAACTATCTTCCTCGCTGTGTGCGTTGGAGTCACTTATTTATTTACCGTTCAGGATCCCAAAGTGCTGCTAACTACACGAGTTAACAGCTGTCTGCTGGTACAGTTCCTGGCTCCTGCCTCCCCAGGCATCTTTTTCCTGTTTATACTTGTACATCAAATGGGCCTTTGGAAAAATCCCTGATTTCCTTTTGTTCTGTTTTCTTTGTTCTGTTTCCACGCGGTCTTTTCCCCTTTGGAGATGACATGTATGGGAAATGGCTTATTGTAGCAACAGGAGACAGAAGGCAAAAACAATTGCATCACGGGTAGAGCAAACATCAAAGCAGAGTCCAAGCCAAAGAGCCGTGAAAAAAAATATTTCATATGTGATATTTAAACGTGTTGCAGTCCAGTTTGGGAGGGTTTCTGGCAACACAAAAAATAAAATGCAAACAGTTACCACTTTCCAAACCTTGTTCATCTTGGTGTTTCTGTGAACCAGCCTGGGTGAGGACATGATGGACCTGCTGCCTTTTTCACATTCCCTCTGACTATGAAAATCCTCTAAGGCTACCTGTACAGCCAGTTTTAACTGGACTGAATTGTTTAAAAAAAGCAGGTCTGAAAGACTGTGAACCAAACTGGAACCCATCTTTCACTAAGTACTAATTAACTGTCTGACAGCCCACGTATAAAAATTAGAGTGCTTATTGTTGATGTTTATTTTCACTTTATAAGGAATTGCTGTAGGTAGCCAGCCTGATTAAGTACTTTTAACAACTCCCTTCTAAAGATAATTAAGTTCTGCAGTGAAATGTAAGGAATTTGGCATAAAAAAAACATTAAGCAGGCAGATATTTTAAATGAATAAACAAACATAACTCTTTCCAACACACACATTCTGCTTTCTCGTGATTTACATAACGTAAATGACTTTGACAACATCTTTATATTCTGTTTATCTTAAAATACTGCTGAACCAAAAAAATCTGCATATTGTGTTTCTGCAGCTTTAAACCTCTGACCTACTGGAGAGTTCTGCAGGCTACAGAGCAATAAAAGTTGCCACTGTGGGTGAAGAGCCCATGGCAAGGAGTAATCACTGCTCTTAAAAGCACTGAACATGCCACATCTAAGTGTACGCATTGAGTTTGTTAAATATTTATCCAGATTTATATGTGAATAATGAAAATCACATGCTAAAAGTACTTCAGCTGTCTTTAAGCAGCAACATCCACACTTTCATAGCTCGAAAGCTCTTCTGTCTAACTTCTGAAAGAGAATCTGGCTGCCCAAGTGGGTTGCTGTGCTGACACAGTAAGCACAAGAAAACTGGCTTTGTGGACAGACTGACAGTATAAATTAAACAAATAGAGATAGTCCTATTATTTAAGTATTAATGTTAACAGTGTTAATGTTAACACTTCCACCTGGAATCGCAGAGAACAAGGAAAAGGAACCCTGCTCACTGCAGGTACTTCAAAAATTGTAAATGACCTCACGAGATCAGAGTGGTCTTTCACAAAGGTAAGTATTTAATTGGGTAATGTTATCTCTCGTCCCTTGAAGTCGGTGTCTCCAAGCACATCACAGCCCTCTAATCTTCAAGCAAAGGTGCGCTGGTAAAAACAGAAACGGCGCACGTGAGCCCTGGTGCCATCTACACGTGCTGTCTTTGGGGGAACAGCTTGCTACGGAGCTAATTCCCGCTTCAGACCGCTCCCTCCCAAGGCGGAAGGTTTGCTCGTTCTGTTGCGATGGCCAAAATACAAGTTATGACTCTCTGTAACAGCCACGGCAACTGGGTCAGCCTGGGTGCTTAGGAAAAGGGGCTTTTCCCCGCTTTGTGTGGCTGCTGGTCTGCTGCAGAGCGTGGCTGTGCGGAAGGAGGGTCACTCGTGAGGCCGTGCCACATCCAGGTCACGCTCCCGCTGACAGCTCCGGGCCGCGCTCCGCTCCAGCGCCTGCCCTGGCACCGAGGAAGAGGCTACGCGTGTTTTTATTTATCATCTAATAAAGTCAGAACGTCTTGTAACAGCTCTTTTTACAATAAGGGCTGTGTTTCACTGTTTTATAGTTCCATGTCAGTGTGATTAGTCGCTTAAGAAGTCACAGTCTCTAAAGACATGTATTTATTTTGTTGCTCCGAGATACAGAGCATTAAGTGCATGCATATTATGTGCATTAATTGGAATTGCTTTAAAATACTTTAAATTTATCAATAGGTTTTCATGTACTGCATCTGATTGATTTTAAATTTCCCAAAATATACTCATTTGGTAAATGTAGATACTATAAACAGAAAGAAGACTCAATGCTGATAAAGCGGTCACCGGGGAGCTGCTGGAGTGTCTGAACTGCAGGGTCAGTCGCGCTTAACCTAAGTCAGGCTTAAACATGCACGCGGCACAGCCACGGCTTTAACAACGTCAGCTTTTATTTCTTGTTTGACTGCTCCACCTCCTGGTGAACTGGAATTTACCATTCAAGCAACAGGCTGTATGAAGAGGAAATCACTTTTAGCGGGAACATTCTCCTCCTGTTCCTCCCATGTGACACCGAGCGCCCACCCTGCAGCGGGGCCGGGCCGGGGCCTCGCACCGAGCAGGGCCTCGCACCGAGCGGGGCCTCACACCGAGCGGGGCCTCGCACCGAGCGGGGCCTCGCACCGAGCAGGGCCTCGCACCGAGCGGGGCCTCGCACCGAGCAGGGCCTCACACCGAGCGGGGCCTCACACGGAGCGGCCGCGGGCGGAACCCAGCCGCCATCGCGGGCACGGCCGGAAGAGAACGGGCTGTCAGGGCGGGGCCCTTCGGCTCCCTTCGTCACTCTCCGGCGGCGCTCGGCGGCCAATCGGCGCAGAGCGCGCCTTCCCGCCTCGCCCCGCCGTCGCGTGCCGCGCGGGGGCCGTGCTGAGGGTGCGGCGGAGTCGGGGCTGCTCCGCGCCCGGCCTGCGAGACGGGCGGTGGCTCCAGCGGGGACAAAATCGTGCGGGGTCCCGGGAAAGGCGGCTTGCTGTCTACAGGGGGGGTAGGAACGGTGTTCCCGTGCGGCCCGAGGGCAGGCTGAGGTAAGGCCGAGGGCTGGTGGGCGCGCGCGGGTGCGGGAAAGGGGGGCGACTCTGGTGGGGGATTTTGGCCCCACAAACTGCTCGAGGCGGGCAGGGAAGTTCGGGTCAGGCCCACGGGGCAGGAAGGGTGGCTGTGAGTGGAGAGGGTGGGCAGGGCTAGGCGGGGCCGACCAGGCCGCAACGCTGGCAGGTGCTCCGGAGCAGTACGCTCTGCTCCTGGTGTAAGGTAGCAAGTTAGGCTGGATCGAGTCTCCAGTGAAACTTGAAAGTGACGTCGGAAGGCCCTGGGTTGCGCTTGGCCGAGGCCGCAGGTCCTGCCGTGCTCTCCAGTCTGATCGACTCAGCAGCTTCCGGTTTGTGCGGCCTGTGCCGGTCCGGGCAAACCTGACGGGAGGAGCTGCCCCGCACTCCGTGTGGCTCCGGCAGCCTGCAGATCCCCGAGCGGGGGATTCTGCAGGGATGGGCGTGTTGTACTGAGCCACTTGAAATTAAAGCAGGGCAAATGCAATAGTGCCGCTCATAATATTTAGCGGGATAAGGATGGGGAAGGAGAAGATAGAACATTAATGCTGTAGGTTGCTTGTTTTAGAAAATGACAGGAAGAGCCAGAGCCAGAGGAAGACCTCCCAGACAGGGATCTGCTCTTCCTGCTGTAGGAGATGCGCCTGTAAGTTGGTTTTCTTTTTAATGAGTGTAACCAGGATTTGAAATGTCATACCTAACCAACTTCCTATTTTAATATCAGGCAGATATGTTAGACATTATATGTGTGTATGCATATATTCTGTTGGGTGTACAGTTAATATAACTCTGTTTTATTAAGTTTCCAGTAACGTGAAACTCTGGATTGTGGGATTGCTCATGGCTGAAGGTTGCAGTTCTTCCAGCCATGACACTTTTTAATATTATTTATTCACTAGACACTAAAATTACAAAAGACATTTTTTATAGAATAACTAGTCAGTTACTTGAGGTATTAGAGGGGCTATAGAAAATGAGAAGTCCATAAATTTTAGTTAGAGCTTGGAAAGAGGAGATTTGCTTTAGCTGTTAGTTAAATAAATAATAACTTAGGAAAAAAATTTCCACGCTCCAGTGTTTTTGAGCTAAAGGGTGTAGAGTAATAACTCTGCTACTTAGGATAGGAAAAAAAAGATTTAAACTCGGGTAACTCTCGGCCTCGAGTATGTGAATGTTGTCTCCTCAGTGAATGTTGTGTGGCACTCTGGAAGCACGCTGTTTGTTCCCACCTGTGACAGGTCCCGCAGGGCGCGCCCGGCCAGCTGCGCAGCCGCCGGCAGCCCCCGCAGCCCCCCCAGCTCCACGCTCCTCCACCACCGTCGGAAGAGCCCGGGGGCCCCGGGCGCCTGCGCGGCTTTGAGAGCGTCCTGCAGGAGAGAAGGCCAGAAGGTCAGAAAGGCTGGCAAATTCAGCGTCCGCAAGAGCACGTGTTTTGAAGAGAATACAATTAAGACATTCTTTAGATTGTATTTCTCTTTTTTCTTTTCAAAATGAGATTTATTGCTAAGATTTGAAAGGTGTTTGCTACATAGCAAAAGCTGAAACTTAACATTTTGTGATTACTCTGAAATTTATGTAAATGCCTTTCAAGATTTGAGTTGTATTATATATTTTTATCATATATAACAGTATATATGTTATGTAATACTTGATTGTGATTCTCCCTCAAATTTTAAACAATAGGATTACAGGTTTCCTCAGGACTCCAAGATTTGTCTTTGAGAGATAGAGGTGGACGTCGTAGAGATTTCCATGACCTTGGGGTAAATACTCGGCAAGCCATGGTACATGTTCAAGAATCCAAAACTGGTATGTTTAAATTAGACTGTAGACATACAAGCAATTTGAAATGAAAGATAGTTCCCTTTATTTCTGCTCTTAGTTTCCCCTAGAGAGCCAGGTAAAAAAAAAATCTTTAGAGTGTGTTAGAAAAAGATAAAAAGTTGTTCCTGAAGAGGAACATGGAGAGTTTTCCTGAGAGCGGAAGACTTTACAGAAAGCTCCAGTGGGCGGATGAGTGTCTGATAACAGCGTGCCATAGCTCACTGAGGCAGAACAGATGCAGAACACAGCTGACCTCTAATCTTTGTCTGAATGCCGTAGCTGTAAAAAAATTTCTCAGAGCTGCTGAATGACTTTAAACTGGTAACATTTTGTAGCTGTTACCATGTTTGCCTCTCATTTCAGGTTTTTCAGGAAAAATGATAAAACTGACCACAAATCACTTCCGCCTGACGTCTCGCCCGCAGTGGGCTCTGTACCAGTACCACGTTGGCTACAGCCCCGAGATGGAGGCGCGGCGGCTGCGCTCGGCTCTGCTCTTCCAGCATGAAGAGCACATTGGAAAGACCCATGCCTTTGATGGGTCAATATTGTTCTTGCCAAAGAAACTAGATAATAAGGTATGATATGAGAATGCTATTTTATTTTTTATTTTGATTTGCATTTTATGATGCTTCTTGTTCCTTGCTAGCCAGGGTGAAGTTAGGGAATTGACGTCCCACAAGCAGTGTTTAGGTGGATTGAATATATCAGTATAAGCTGATTTGTTTGTGTAGAGAAATTTGGTAATAAACGCCTGGTTCTAATGCTTAATTTCTGCAGGCTAGAATCATCCTCTGCACAGAAGTGGATAGTACAGACAGTATTTCTCCTTTAGTTTCCTTTGTACTTACATCTTTTCATAACTTCTGTATTCTAACACTCACATAATTGAAAGGGTAGATGAGTTGGGTGTATGTGGCAAGGTTTTGGTAGCAGGAGGGGTCAGGGTGGCTCCTATGGGAAGGGGTCAGGGTCAGCCCTGTGTTGTGCACAGTCATTGCCAGCCAGCTTCAGAACGGACCCATCACAGGCCAGAGCTGAGCCCATCAGCAAAGTTGTTGGCACCTCTGTGTACTTAAAAAGGAGGGAAAAATTCCAGAGCAAAGGAAAATCTGAGAAGAAAGGAGCGCCAGAGGGCAAACACCTCTGTACTGATGGTAACCCCTGCCCTCTGTGCCTTGTGCCACTCATTGCTTCACTGGAGGGACTGAGTGTAGCCAGTGCTGTTCACAGAGAGGCCAGAGGAGTCCAGAGTGAAGCTGAGTTTGGAAAAGGGAGAGGGGGAAGATGTTTTCACTGTGTGTGCTAATCTTTGTCTTTTTGCTTCCCAGTACCTGAATCAGTAATTAAATATATATTAGTTGGCAATATGTTAAGTTTATTTCCTCAAGCTGAGTCTTTTTCCTGTCATGGTAATTGGTAAGTAGTGTCCCTGCCTTCATCTTGAGTTCAGCTGCTCTGGGGATAGCCCCATTCTATTCCGTGAGTTGTCTTCCCCTAGATGAGCAGAGCCTTTCAGGTTGTAGTTTACAGTCCTAGTGGGAGATCGAATCCACATTTCAGTTAGCCTTCAATTATTGCTTAGAATAAAAATGGCCAAGTCCAGTTTGATATTACTGGAGCAAAATCCACATACAGCCCTGTTTGCTCTAGTTTTGTCAACCTCATTTCACTTCCTCAGGTTACTGAACTGTTCAGTAGGACTCGAAATGGGGAGGATGTGAAGATAACAGTCACGTTGACTAATGAGTTGCCACCTACTTCACCTACTTGTCTGCAGTTTTACAACATCATTTTTAGAAGGTTTGCTGTACAAGTTGTGTCTTTATAAGAAGTCACTCTGAAGATATTTGACTTAAGTTTTTTCCCTTCCAAGGAACAGGCTACAACAAATAAATATTATAAATGTAAATTTTTAAGCCTTTCTGGCTACCGTTACTGTGGGGCCAACCACATCTGGCAATACTGTAATGTGCAGTTGTGTGTATTTATGGCCCATGTTGGTGTGAAAGGAGTTTATGCTGTTGTAGGCAGTTACAACACCCTACCCTCCTTTTTTGTGTGTGGGTTTGCCTCTTAAAGCAAATAACAGAGCAGGACATTGAACTGGCAAATTCCTTTTTTGTGGCTGTAGTCTTTCCTCTTAACCTTGGTGCCTGCACTGTGTGGTTCATCTGAAATGTAGCCTGTTTGGGCTGCTGCCTTCAGCTGGTTGGCGAAGGGTTGGGTTGGACGTGAACTTACCTCACCTGATTGTTGTTAATAAGTGTCCGTGACCTTTATAAATTGAGTTTAATGAGAAGTTCGTGTTTTATGTAGTCAGAGAACAATGAGTTTGTGCATAGGAATTGGACCATGCATGATGTGATAAACTGAATAATAGTAATGCTAAACATCCATGTTTCCATTTCTAGGCTTTTGAAGATGCTGAATTTGCAGCAGATTGGACGTAATTATTATAACCCCAGTGATCCAGTCAGCATCCCTAATCACAGGTTTGGCAAAAATACTGGGGGTGCTGGGACAAGGGTTTCTGGCTATCAAGGGGTGCTTGTTTATATTTGGGTAACGGTTTCTTTGTGCCTTCACAGCTCTCTGGTGTCTATGAAAATTGATGGGAATAGGGGGTGAGAATAGAGATGCTCTAAAGCACTCCTAAGATCTTGTGTGTTCTCTTTTGCCAGGTTGATGGTGTGGCTGGGCTTCACAAGTTCCATCCTCCAGTATGAGGAGAACATCATGTTGTGTGCAGATGTGAGCCACAAGGTTCTCCGTGGGGAGACAGTGCTGGATACTATGCACAGCCTTCACTCCCAGGTTGGAGAGGAAAGATTTAGAGACACCTGTGCTAAAGAGCTGATTGGTTTGATTGTTCTCACAAAGTAAGTCTTTTTGTTGTCTTGGAGAGCTCTTTATGCTCCATGTCCTGATGTATGCAGTAAAGCATCAGAAAGCATGAAAATGCTGTCATTGTCAAGCTGGCAAACTGATCACGGTGACAGCATTTGCAAAAGCAGGAAGTACACACTGGTTTTCTTTTGATTATATTACAGTTCAGCTTTTGGTAGAATTGAGAGCCTATTACAATTGAAAACTTGAAGTTACTGCCTCTGAAAGGAGCAAAACTTTGAACTTACATGAATATTGAGATTAATTTTTGTTGTCCCACAGTTGTATTTCTTTTCTATTTGAGTCAAGATTTAAACAAAAAGTGATGAAATATTTGTATAGGTACAATAACAGAACGTACAGAATTGATGACATCGACTGGGATAACAATCCAAAGGGTACCTTTAGAAAATCAGATGGTTCTGAGATGAGCTTTGTGGAGTACTACAAAAAGGTATGAAAACTTCACTGTGTGTTTTATGCTTTAACTTGGAATGTTCAGTCATTCTTACAGGTTTACTTAGGATTTGTAATTCATAGTATTTTTAACAGAATTTTGTTTAAAGGACACTGTAATCTGAGATCAGTAACTAACCTGCACAGCATGGTTTGGTGGGAGTAGTCCATCCCAGTGAGTAGCTGGTCAGACAAAAAGGCCTGGAGGGCTGCATGGGTGAGCAAGGAGCTCTTGGGGAAACTCAGAAAGGAAGCACATGGAAGGTGGAAGCAGGGACAGGTGATCAGGGAGGAATACAGATACATTGTCACAGCACGAAGAGCTGAGCGAAGGAAAGGCAGAGCGCCTCTGGAATTGAGGATGTCTGTCCTAGCTTAACTAGTGAGGCCTACCACTGTACTTGTCAGATCTGTATGCATATCAGTTTCAACTGAAACAGGATGGAACTTAATAAAACAAAAAGCAAAATTTGTGTTACATATTCTACTTCAGGATGGAGTTCAAATTTTCTCTGCCTTTTTGCCTTTCCTGTGCTCTCAGGTTTTTTTTTTTTTTTAAATGCAATGCTTTGGATGGTTTCTGAGATGGGGCTCTCTTCAAGAGAAAGTTAAACTATGACGTAGGTTTGTTGACTGTCAACTTGTGTTGCCTTTCTGTGGCTTGCTTTGGTGTTTTGGGGTTTTTTCTGTACTAAATTAGTGACTGCTAGACAAGACCAGCTCTTGCCAGATGCAAGGAAAGGTTATGGGAAGGTTAAATTTCAGAAACTTCACTTGGGAGTCTTGTTTGATTCTTGTGATTTCTTGAATTAAATTGCTCTGTAGGGCAGGAACTTTGTCCATTGCTGAACTGGAAGGAGCATCCTAACATTGAGATACTCCAGATGATAGTGCCTGAAGCAAGGCACAAGCTTTGTTTCTGTTGTCTCTTACACATCAATAGTTTGATGGCACCAGTAGAGAGAATAGTGCTTCCCTGCTTGGCCTTTTCTGACAAAACCAGTTCCTCTCAGATGTGCTAATTGGAAAAGGTTACTAGTTGTTTTTGGTTTTGTTTTAGGAAAAATACTCATTTTCTAAAGTGAGCATTATTATTCAGGAAACTGCTTGTTTGTTATGAGTAAAGTAACATGCAGTCTGTATTTCTGATACAGCAATATAATATAGAAATTAGTGATTGGATGCAGCCTGTCTTGATCAGTCAGATGAAGAGGAAGAGAGGGAACATACAAGGACCTGTGGCTCTGATTCCAGAGCTGTGCTCCCTAACAGGTACTGTAGTGTTTTTTTCATATCAAAGCGTCTGTCAAACCATAATGCCTACTGAAGTGGGTATTCTGACAGCAGCCTTCTGCCAAGTTCAGGAGAATTGTTTTGTTTGTATCAATGTGAGTTTAGGAACACATTTTGCAGGTAAAAGATCAGATATTTAAATGGGACTGGAAAGTTTGAGGGGGTTTGTTGTTGCATAGTGTTTAGGTATGGTGTTCAGCATGGGCACACCGATAACTTGTGGAGTTTTGGAGGTAGAATTTCTGTTGAAAAAGAGAAATTTACTGGAAATTGATGATAATTTTATAAGATATGATAATTTTGTAAAATATATGATTTGCTCTGAGATACTCACTTTGCACTAGCAGTACCTGTTCATCTCAGCATTTTTTTGTTTTGATTTGAAAATGGAAATGAAGAGCTGCACTGCCTTGTGTGGTTTCCTTTCAAGTGCAGAAATCCAGATTTTTTTTGTCTGCACACACCACAGTGCCAGTGGGAATGTATGCACAGGAAGCAACTGAAAACTTTGGTTACCACTGCCACCACTTCCTGTGTCTGCAGGACATGCATCATTAATCTGCACAACCTGCAAGTTTAATTTTCATAGTCCTTAGTCTTAACTTTGACTGAGAAGAGGCTTTGCTGTTGACAGGATTGACTGACAAGATGCGCAATGATTTCAACATGATGAAAGACTTGGCCATTCACACACGGCTGCCCCCTGAGCAAAGGCAGCGCGAGATTGGGAGGCTTCTGAACTACATCCAAAAGTATGGCACATTTAATATCCTCTCTGTTCCTGTCTCATGAAAAATTTGTGTAACAAACTTCTTGAAATAAAACTTCTGAAATCTTACTAGTTTCAAAAAAGTCAGCAAGAACAAATTTCTTAACGTTTTTAATTCAAATCTTGTTTTCAAACAGAGATGACAATGTTCAGAAGGAACTCCGAAACTGGGGTTTAAGCTTTGATTATAAATCAGTGTCCTTTACAGGAAGAGTTGTTCAAGGAGAAAAGATCTTTCAATCAGGAAACATGGTAAATAATGAATCAACTTGTAAAACCTTCTGGGTGTCTCACTGATAAAGCAAGTTCTTAAGGAAGGAAATAGTACTTCTTGGTTTGTAAGTGAAGGATAATGAGTGAAAACATTATACACAAGTCTTTGTCCAAGCAGGAGACTTGCAGACTTCTTAAATTGTTGCCAAATTCTGGTTAGAAGCCCTTGAAGGCACTCTATTTACAATAGTGTTGTCCTTGCAAAATGGTCCTTCTGGCCACATACACAGACTGGGAGGCTAGAGATGTTTCTAGTTAGTTTCCGTTTATTACAAAGGTACCAAGGCCTTCAGGTGAAAAGCCACTCATTATTTCAGTTCAGGAGAGAGAACACAGACAGTGTATGTTCACTCACAGGTAGGATGACCAGTATGAATAATGTAGATTTGAATTAAGTCAGAGCTTGTCGTAAGGCATAAGATATATGCTCTGTACTGGAGATTCTTCTTTTGGATGGCTGCTAGATGGACAAGGGCATTTTACACAGCTGCACAGATCAAGATCTTGTATTTGGTAAAGCTTTTTAAATTCCTGCTATTTAAAAGATCTGCTGTCTTCTTTATAATAATACTTTTCTTTCTCTCAAGCAGTTACCTTACTAAATAGAAAAATGGGATAACAATAAATACATCAAAAGCTTTGTCTTTACAGCACAGAATCTGTACAGCAAATAGTAACAGCTTAATCAGCTAGAAATCCTAAGTATGTTGGGTAATGAGGAATAAAGCATTTCAAGATACCATTTCTTTGTAGGCCTAGATAAAGCTTATTTGAAATTTCTGATGGTAGCAGTAAAGGAACAGATAAATATGGAATCGTGTTCTAGGCAGAAGTGCTACCGGCTGCTGTGCAAGTGTCAGGAGTGGTGTGGTGTGTGCAGGCTGTGGGGCAGTGGCTGTGGTGTGGGGCAGTGGCTGTGGTGTGTGCAGGCCATGGGGCAGTGGCTGTGGTGTGGGGCAGTGGCTGTGGTGGGTGCAGGCTGTGGGGCAGTGGCTGTGGTGTGTGCAGGCTGTGGGGCAGTGGCTGTGGTGTGGGGCAGTGGCTGTGGTGGGTGCAGGCTGTGGGGCAGTGGCTGTGGTGTGTGCAGGCTGTGGGGCAGTGGCTGTGGTGTGGGGCAGTGGCTGTGGTGGGTGCAGGCTGTGGGGCAGTGGCTGTGGTGTGTGCGGGCTGTGGGGCAGTGGCTGTGGTGTGGGGCAGGTGCTGATTTGCTCTCTCTGCCCTGCCTGCAGTTCGATTACAACCCGCAGTTCGCCGACTGGACCAAGGAGACGAGGGGCGTCCCCCTGATCCGCGCCGTGCCCGTGGATAGCTGGCTGCTCATCTACACCCGCCGCAACTACGACGTGGCCAACACCCTCCTGCAGAGCCTCTTCAAGGTCACCCCGTCCATGGGCATCAGGATGAACAAGCCAAACATGTGAGTGTCTTCAGAAAGCAGGTGGAAAAATCATTGCTGTGTTAGGCTGCTCAGAGAGGAGAGGGTGTCGTGTGTCACGCAACTGACTTCTGTGAGATTTTTAATAAAGCAAAGTCGCTTTCAGTATGCAGATTATTCTGTTTTCTCTTGTGACTGACTTTCCTTACTCATACTTTGTTTCTGAGAGCTTTTCACATGCCAAAACTAAGAAGTATTAGGCAGTCATTGAGCAAACTTTTCTCTTAGGAATATTTTCTTGCTGACTTAGGATGTATTCTGGTTCTGATCTGTTCTCATTGCAAATATCCTCCCTTGAGTACCTGTACGTGCCTTTAACTTTGAATTTCATTGTGTTTGGAAGCCTTAGTTGGAGGTGATTCCTTTTAATCTTCAAAATGTGTGAATATTGTATGTTTGTTAATAGCTGTAAATGTGACATTTCATACACTATTGATGCATAGTGAGCTTTTGTGCTTTTGCTGAAGTTTCAATAGCTGTTAGTTGTTTTTTTCTTTTCTATAAGCATTTTCTCTCTTTCTTTTCAGGATTGAAGTAGATGATAGAACAGAAGCTTATTTAAGGGTTTTACAGCAAAGGGTTACCCCTGACACAAACATAGTATGTATTTGAATCCATATTTCAAATCCTGTTAATCTCTGTAATTGGTGTTTAGTGGGATTTGCTCTCAGAAATACAACTCTGGAGTCCACTACGTACCTGCTCGTCCTCCTGTGCAAACCTAAGACTGACCATGGGTATCCTTCTGGATAAGAGCCTTTGGTTCCGAAGCACAGACACTGACACTGCAGTTATTTCTTTCACTGGGAACATTTGAATATTTCTCTTAAGAAGTTTTTCCTAAAGAACTCTTAGTGCTGTATAAATCTGCAAATGCAGCTTCTTACAAAGATTCTTTTTTCTTCAAAGGTAGTTTGTATTTTGTCTAGTTCCCGAAAGGATAAATATGATGCCATCAAGAAATACTTGTGTACAGACTGTCCCATCCCCAGCCAGTGCGTGCTGGCTCGCACTTTGAGTAAACCACAGACTATCATGACAGTAGCAACAAAAATTGCCTTACAGATGAACTGTAAAATGGGTGGAGAGCTCTGGAGTGTTGAGATCCCCGTAAGTATTTTCTTATAAATGCTAACTAAATGGTAACTCCTCTTTATTAGGCTTTGTTTAAAAAGCAAGCTTTTTTTCCCAAGAAAGAAAAGTGAGTGTTCTTTGTTCAGTTTGTCTTGTGTCTATGAGAAGAGGCATGAATTTAAATGTAACACAGGGAGACATTTAACCCAAGAATTCAGTGCCATGGTTTACTTAAGTGCCTTGATGTCATACAGCTTGTCATGATCGTGTTCCCCTGTAGCACACCCCCATGCCCTGATCCGTGCTGTGTGATTGCTTTGCAGCTGAAGCAGGTGATGATTGTGGGCATTGATTGTTACCATGACACTGTCTCTGGAAAGCAGTCAATTGCCGGGTTTGTTGCCAGCCTGAATCAAACAGTGACACGGTAAGATCAGAATGCCAAAGGCAAAGAATCCCCAACACCTTCCTTTGAGTGAAAAGTAGCTTCAATGTGGTGCATTAGGAAAATTCAAAATTGATGTGTTGTAATAGTTAATAAGAAATATATTGTGATTTTTTTTCCACTGCATCCCTTGAAGGAGTGGCCTTGTCCTTTTCCCACATTGCTTGGGAGAGGGGTCAAATGGTGGAGACAGGGCTGGGATGAATAGAGGGCATCAGGGTGACAGGTTCTTTCCCCTTTTGAGTTGATGTGTGTGAAAGGTTTTTTTTGGTGGAGAGGAATTTTAAGTCATGCTAAGGCACTTTTACCACAGAGGGAATATTCTCATAGAACCTCAACTCTTCCTTGGCTGCATTGACCCACAACACCCATAAAGACTAAGTGGTCACAGGCATTTAAAACCAGCTTCATTGCAGTAAGCCTGGGAAATGCTTTGAAGGTCTCTTTTATTTGCTCTTCAGGTGGTTCTCCCGCTGCGTTGTTCAAAGTCGTGGGCAAGAACTTGTGGATGGAATCAAAGCTTGCTTGCAAAGTAAGGGAAGGAGTTCTGCTCTTGTGGCGTCAGATCTAAGAACTGACAATTCAGCTTCCTCAAAACTCCCCATCCCTGCTGCCCTGAGGGGAGGCGTTCCCAACCTGCACTTGGATGACAACAGAGTAAACATTCTGTTACAAATATTGCTGAAAACGAATAGCATTTTGTGTAAATCTTTCACTGATCCCTGCGTTTCTTTGCAATAATGAAAAACTACTTAGCAGTGCACTTCCAAGAATGCTTTAAGGGAGTCTGCTTTCAAGGAGGGCAGCTCCTGCTGTGAGAGGGGCCAGTGGAGCAGGCGTGTCCTTGGCTCCTTTCTGTTTGTGTGGGTGCACAGGCAAACCACAGCTCTTCTGCAGGTATATTTGTGTAGGATGGTGCTGACCCATTTCACGTTACTGAAGGATTGAGGACCTTAGTTTTCCAAGTTGCTGCTGTTTTTCTAGGAATAAAAATCTGTTTTTGTTTTGGAATGAATTGTAATTTCAANTTTTTTTTTTTTTTTTTTTTAAGCTGCTCTAAGAAACTGGTCCAAGTGGAATAAGTGTTTGCCCTCTCGCATTTTTGTGTATCGTGATGGTGTTGGAGATGGACAGCTCAATACTTTGGTTAATTACGAAGTGCCTCAATTTCTGGATTGCTTGAAGAGTATTGGTACTGACTACAGGTAAATGTGTTTCTACCAATCATCTTCTTTACACTGCAAGAGAAATAGACACAGGGATACAAAACAAGGATGAAGACTCTTGTCGTTCCATCCTTACTGATTTTCAGTTGAGCTCAGATAACTGCTTTTCTGATGGCTATTTACATGATTTCAGATACCTGACTTGTAATATAATATGAAAATTCTTAGTACATGACTGCAGTACGCGTGTATGCACATACACTCTTTGGTCATTCTTGACGGGTGTGATAATTCACTTTTTTCCAGCTGGTTGATTGTAGCCTGACTGTTACATGTCTGCTAAGTCAATTTTTTTTTCTTTCCATTTCTTAAAGGAAGTCGTCCAGTCATTTACATTTTCAACATTCTGCTTTGAAACTTTTCAACTGCAGTGACCTAATCTGCTCTGAAAAATAAAAATATTTCCTTATACTGCAGGCAAGCAGAGCAATTGAAGTGCTCAGTTCTTCTGTTTAGCTTCTGTTAATGGCTTTACTACTGTTAGACACAAGTTTTCTATAGGAAACTATGGGGTAGAGAGTAGAAATCCAGTCTGTATTTAGAAGATCCCTTTTTGGTCCATTTTCTACTTCTTCTGAATAAAGTTAAAGGAAAGTTGGATAGGTGAAAAACAGTATGAGAGTTGCACCTCAACTAAAAATCAAAAGTTATGAACAATGTCTTATTTAATCGGAATCAGTAAAGACTTATATGTGAATTGAATGCCCTGCGATTCCAGCAGATCTGCTCCTGAAATACTCTCAGTGCAATTTTCTAGGAGAGTATTGTTTTATTTTCCTTTTCCTTTCTTTTAGTCCGAGACTTACTGTGATTGTAGTGAAGAAACGAGTGGGTGCCAGGTTCTTTGCCGAGATTGGTGGAGGGCTCAGAAACCCACCCCCTGGCACGGTTGTTGACACGGTGGTGACCAGACCAGAGTGGTAAGTTCCTGCAGAGGTAACACTTGCTCTTCTTGCCAGCAGCCTGATCATAAAGGATCATCCAGTATTACATGGACTGTGGGATTAAGTGTAAAAATACTTTCCACACTTATGTGGCTCAGGGTACTGGAGAAAATGAGGAGAATAAGCCAAGTACATGTGCATGTGGTTATCAGGAAGAAAACTGGATAGAACAAATAGTTAAGATTGTTAGGGTCTCAAGACCTGTTCCATTTAATGAGATTATTCATGTTCCTTCTGCCAGGTCTCCTGGCCTGTCAGACGCAGAGGAATCTTTTGGGGCCAAGGCCTGGGCATACTTCTGGGGTTTACTCAATGAGCATAAAGTGACTTGAAGAAAATAAGACACGTACATGGGGACTCGCATTTTTCTAAGACAAGCAGCCCTTCCTGTAACAGACTTGTGGGGTTTGCTTTTCCTCTCACAGGTATGATTTCTTTATTGTGAGCCAGACAGTGAAGAATGGCTGTGTTGCACCGACTCATTACAATGTAATTTATGACACCAGCCAGCTGAAACCGGACCACGTGCAGCGCTTAACCTACAAACTGTGCCACATGTACTACAACTGGTCGGTGAGTGTTCCCTGGGCAGGGCCAGCTCATCTGTGCAGCCACAGCCTCACCAAGGTAGAACAGGTGTCCTTACAACAGCCCTGCGGCTCCAAAAAGCCTGCAAGGATGCCCTGGCACCTAGAGTGGTTTGAGGCCTGGATGGTTTATAGTTACCTGATCTCTCTGAAGGTCACTTTTATTCTCACTAGCAAATACTTGCTGTTTCGAGTAGTGTTCCCAAATTCTGTGTCAGAAGCAAAACTGAAATAACTTCTTACCTGCAGAAATATTTACTCCTTTATGTGGAGGTGGAACTGTGTTGCTGCATTTCCCTTGAGGCCTCTGTTGCACACCCAGCTCAGCACAGGGTCAGCTCATGCCTGAGGTGTGCTTCAGCTTTGTCCCTTCAGCAGTCGTAAATGTCAGACATGACTGAGCCCATGGCCCACCTTCTGCAAGGCCCAGCACTGAATGCAAACCTGTGTAAGGAGGGCACTGGAGTTGGGAACTTCAAGGGTTTTTTGCGTCTGTTCTTCAGTTATGTTGGGTGTATGTGAAGTTATTTTCACAAATCTGCATAAACCACAGAGAATACTAATTTTACAAGCACGCAGACTTTGGAATTCCAGGGGTCTTTGTTACAGTGATTGCATGCTTATTTAAATTACTTGAAAATAATTGCCTTTTTTACTTTTTTCCCCTTTTCTGCAGGGTATTATCAGAGTACCTGCTCCTTGCCAATATGCTCATAAATTGGCTTTCCTTGTTGGTCAGAGTATTCACAGAGAACCGAATCTGATGCTTTCAGACAGACTGTACTACCTTTGAAGTTGAATTATCAGCCAAACATTGTCTGGGCTTTTGGTTTAGTTTTGGTTTTCCTAAGAGACATGCATAGATATGTGCAGTTGTGGAAATTACTTTATTTTCATTGTACCAAGGAAAAGCTTGAGATGGCTGATCTGCATTTTGAACAGGTGTCTGCTTGCTAGAATAACTTTACAAATTTTTATGATTTTTGATACTTATTTACTGAAGTTTTTCTGTGATTCTTCACAAAAGTTTATTGGTTGTTCGTATTTACATTTTGGGGAGTCGTACACAGAATTACTTCTTGCATGAAAGGTAGAGAGTTATGCAGGCCAAAACCCAAACTTTTCCAGCTAGCACATTACCCTTCTAATTTTCAAAATGCTTTGATATTATTGATTCCTTGTTTTTCTTGGCTGTTAAAATGAGGGGCAAATTTTGTCTCCTGAACTGTTTCATACCTTAATGGGAGGTGATCAGACACTCTTGGTTACCAAGGCTTTGTTTTAAGGCTGCACAGTGATGCTGAACCTCTGGAAGGGTTTTTAGCAGTTGTCATTGTAAGGGATTTGCAAACCAACCAGGAACTCTGGTGCTGGCTTGAGACTCCCTCAGAGCAGAAGGGAGTGAGGGGGGACTTTTCAGGCTGGGTGAGCTGAGGATGGAGTGATGTGCTTTTTCTGTGTCTTGTAACTTCATAGTCACTGCACCGTGGGAGGAAAGGGCTTTAGACAACTGCACGTTCATCCCTGAGAGGAGCTGAACTGCTGGGCTGGTCCTGTTTAACCACGTGCTTGTTAAATGAGAAATACAATTTCCACCGAGGAGTATCGGTGCACTGACAGGTTTGGGGTTTTTTGGTTCTGTAGTTCCAAGCAATGGGAAGCAGCCCTGGTTTGTTCTTCATGTCTGAGGTTTTTGTTGGTCACTGTTCTGCAGCCCAGTTTGTAAAACAAATAGCAGGTGTGGGGATGGAGGTTGATTTCAGATTTGTGCAGCAGCAGAGTCAAACTACCGCACATGGAGAAATTCGGATTACTGCTGGTTTTCTTAACCACCTTGTGAACCTTGTTGCTTTTCTTTGTGAGATTTAAATAAAGTTGTTGCTGTAATCCTTGCTCGTTGGAGCCTGTTCTATATATTTGCTTTTGTCCTTCACCCCTGGGCTCTGAGCACAGATGGGACAGTGGCTGGAGTAACTTTGCAAGCATTTTTTACCTCTGGGAAGCTCCTGCACTCTTGCAGATAGAGGAGCCTTTGTTCTGCAGTAAACTTCAGCAGCCAGCGACAGTTCTGAAAAAAGGCTGACACAAGCAGCCAGCAGCTGACACAGTGGATTTATGAACCATACTGCACTCTACAAAATATCAAATTATTTATTTATAGAAAATATAATACACAACGACTGTACACATGCACACACCCACACAGTACTTTACCACAAATGTAGGCCAGTTATTTTCTTTAATTAAATGTTATAATCTAGCACACAGTATTTTACAGTAATTTACATTGTTATCTGAAGACACAATGGGGAAGCTTTGATCATTCATTTATAAACCTTCCATAAATTACAAAAAGAAAGGCAGTCTGAAAAGTATGTATAAACAGTAAAAACAATTTACAAATGGACAAGAATTACAAAATATTAACAGCCAATGACTGCCATCGGTGTGTAAGATTGTTTTCCGTGATATGCCAATATTGCAATTGAGATTTGATTAGAGCCTGGTGCAGCCTCGTTACTGGCTGTGGCTGTAACACAGTTTGTCCTTTTACTTTAGACGTCCTTTAGCCTGAATCTGACATCAGCAATATGAAAATGCCTTTTAACCCAGGACTGCACCTCCACAGAATAAAAACTTGGGGAGTAAAGGGCTTTTGGTGTGGAGTTGGTTTTTTCCCAGTAGCTTAGAACAGTGAACCAGGAACCCCAAAACTGGAGGCTGGATGGTTGAAACTGGGTGGGGTTCTGGGTAACTTACACTGTGTCTGATTTCAGTGGAGTGAGAATGTAGACAAATCAATACAAGGACTTGGTTTTTACTGGGCGGGAGCGAAAACGAAAACGTAAGCGTTTAGCACAGCACTTCCAAACTCCCAGGACTTCATCAGACATTGAATGGAGTCAGTGACAGAGTACTGGTCTCAAATTACCGTGGTGGAGGGAAGATGGAGACAGCTGAATACACAGTACATACAAAGTATACGCTGCATATTTATTAGACAGTACAAATCATTGTGCATTAATAAGGCAAAACATCAAGGCTGATTAAACTAGGAGTTTCAAGACCATTTTTGTTAATGACTAGATACAGGGGGGTGATCTCTCTGAACGAGGAATCAGTGAAGAGAGTTTTCTCCCCCCACTCATGGTTAAAGGAGACTAAAGGCTGAGATTTTTCCAATGGAGTTGCAGGTGTTGAGCTGACTTCAAATAAAACCATGTTCTTCTGGTCTTAATCCCACAACATTTTTTTTTATTTTTTAAAAAAGTTTTTGCAACAACAAATCCACTTCCTTTTTTTCTTGCTGTTTTGATTAAGCAATTCACATGATTCTATTGATGTCAGAGTTAAAAATGCAAAGGTCTGGTAAAGTACTGCATAGTCATGAAAGCCCTAGTTTTGACTTAAAAAAAAAAAAAATACACAGACTGGAAGCTTTACAAGTTGTCCAGGAGCACATGACTCATTTCACTGCACCAAGCTTTTTCAGCAGTTTCTTGCCTTTGGAAAGCAGCCCCTTTTTCTTTTTCGAGGACATATCCCTGCCTCTCCCGGGACTACCAGAGCCCATCATAGGTGACGGAGGTGACCCGGAATGGAGATGAACTGTGGGGGATGGTGCTCTCCGGGATGTACCTGTATTCTCAGGAGGAACCTATTAGGTACATTGTTATCATTTATTCAATGTTTGAAAGCTTCAAAGCCATTATCAGCAAGAAAGTTGGTAACATCACTTGTCCCATTACCCACTTAAGCAAAAGGGCTGGTTTCTTTGTTCTCTCTGGCTTAAAATACTGCATGGGCTTATGGAAAATACGTAATTTAGAGAAAAAATTTATAGAAATAGAAAACCCACCAATAAAGCCCAGTTTTGGTTATATCTTTTTAAAGGAAAAGTTGGATACACTTGCTTTGCCATAATTCTGGCCACAAAAGCCACAAAACTGGCTTTGGTTTTGCATTTCAGTACTCTGATAGTACTAAAATGGAGAGGGATACTTTTAGCTATAGATTTAAGAAAAATAAACGTGTTAATCACTACAGATTAGCAATCTATAGAAGCCAAACTCTTTTCAGAAGAAATTACTTAAAATGCTACATGATCACTTACTTTTTAATGTCCTTTAAATGCCTTTTCTTTAAAATTGGCTAGCAAACTTTATGTACAGATTAGAGAAGATGGCACACTGGCTTAAAAAAAAAAAAAAAAAGGAAAAAGAAAAAGCTAAAATGAACCTTAATTGCAATCAAAGAAAGCTTAAAGACCCTGAGTGCTTGATGTGTATGCTGCAGCTATGAGGTTGTTAGATGACAGCATTCCTAAATATTTTGAACAGCTATTTTTTTTTTCAGTCATCAAAAGCACTTGGATGAAAATGCTAAAATTACTTATACTCAGCCTATCCTAACTACAGTGCCCAGCTGGCAAAATGGTTACTATCAATTAAGATGATATTTTCATAGTAGAATCCATGCTGTAGGGAGTCCTGCTAGCTTGTAGTTCAAGTTAAAACATCAGCAATTTACTGGCTTGTTGTGCAACAGTGAGTTAAGCAAAGGGGCTTCAAGCCTACTTTGATTTTAAATCAAGGTCTAATTCTAATGAAAAAAAAACAAAAACCAAAACAACTTGGTAAAGCACCCCAACGTACACCTGAAGATACCAGATATTGAGTCTAATGCATTCATTCAGTGAGCTGCATGTTCAGGTCGAGACTTTTATTGCATTGGTAAACCAAACAGTTGCTAATATTGCAAATGTACACTTGCTAGGAAAGATCCCAGTAAATCATACCAGAGGAAGGGACTTTTTTCAGAAGTGTTGAATAGTTGGTCTTAGGCAAACTGGGGTATAATCGACTGTGGAAAACACATTTTAAGGCAGACAATTTAAGTAGCTATATTTGAGTGTAGTGAGTTTCAAAACCAACTATCCCCTTGTAAACTACCGTCCGTGTCAGCGTACGCGCCGCTGCTGTTCGGGAAGGGTTGGAGCTGTTGTGCTTTTCTCTTGACACAGGAGCTTGGAATTTTTACATCCCAGCTTGGCTAACAATGCAATATGCAGCTTTGTTTGTAGGGTACATCAAACTCTCCTTTCTATGTAAACATAAACACTGAGCTCGGGAAGAAATATGTTCCAAACGCTGACCTTCATAAGGTGAGGTCTAATCGACTTCTGAGGATTCCTGTTTTAAAGGATTTGTCTCCTAAGAAAGGAGTTGACTTGACTAGGTACAGCAAAGGCATACAGCCTGTTCTTCTGTGGCCAAGGGTTTTGGAGACATATTTCTTTTCTTTTCCCCCACAATTAAGTTTCAAGACTTGCATTAGATAGCCAGGTAGCTTTAATTGAAATCTCTATTGGTATCTTCAGTTGCTCACTTACGTGAAGGCTACATTGCCTTATTAAGGTGTGAAATGAACACTCTTCTTCTGTTTCCAAGCAGATGAGCAAAGAAATAAAAATATATATAAAATATATAATATATAAAAGTATTGCAGTGATGAAACAAAACCAAAAATGAGATACTCTAAACATGATTAATTCTTTCATAAAAGAGAAGTCTCTGAGCAATTAACTATCGCCAGTTGGAACAGGAAGTCGTGAGGATTAAAAGACGACCACTGTCAGTCCATCAGCTGCAGTTACAGTTTGTATTTAGAGGAACATTGGTGCCAGTCTTCTGTGCACAAGAACTTTTTTAGTAAGAGCAATTTAGAAGCTTTGGGAAATAACTATCACCAGGAAAGAGCTGCTTAAATTCAGATTATAATGGAAGGTACTGTAATGACTGCAATCAAACAGCCAATTTAGTTTCTCCATTTACAAACGTAACGAGCTAGCGAAGGCTAAAGTCATTTCTCCTCGTGTTTTATTTTATATATTTGAAAGATAATTTTAAATGGGCAAATGAATTTAAAAGTAATGTTAAAAGTAATGTCTAAATTATATATGAGACAGAATGAAATGGAAAATGAGAATTTAAGTGTTTCTTAGTCGGTTGCTTACCCTTTTTGCTTTCGATCGCATCGGCGTGTCATGGACGTAGCGCGAGGGTGCGTCGGAGAGAAAGACTTCAACATCGTCAGGCACTTCTTCAAGGAAGTTGGAAGGAACCAGCCCCTTTTGTCCGTTAAGTTCTCCCTGCGAGCAGATGGAAGTCTCCGTGAACGTTTAATTCAATCACGTGTAGGTTCCCAAGCAGGGAGGGAAATGTTTTTGGCTATTTCAAAGCTGGTGGGGAAGAGGAAGTTCCCCTCTAAGGTCACTGGGGACTCAGAGCTCACACAATCCCACGTGCCCTGCCCCTCCCCAGGCTGCTGTTTGGTAACTGGTGCTGGTGAAGCTTGGAGCAGTTTGGGGTGACCAAGCAGAAGCCAACTCACGTAGTAAAATCCATCTTCATCAATCTCACCAAAGACGGTGATGATGTCCCCAGTGCAGAACGTCAGCTCGGCCTGCGGGCAAGGAGCAGGGACAGGCAGGTGTTAGGCAAAGATTAACCTTTTCTTTATTAATAGTAAATCCTGTAACATTTCCCCCCACTCCTTCATGTTAAGACATTGGTGAAACCAAATTGATCTGAGAGCCAAACAATTTTTTTTTTCCCTGGGGTTTTTCCCTCAGCTTGCTAAGCCTGGCACCTCTCCCACTGTGTCGGGACACCCACAGGGCTCCCTGCGACCAACAGCCGAGACATTCGGGCCTTCAGCAACCTGGACAAACTCTGAAGCTTTGAACTACACAGCTTCAAAGGGCCCCTGAATCAATCCTTGAGCAGGAGGGAACACACAGGGGTGTGAGGTGGCTCAGGCCCTGCTCTGTGTGCCAGCGCTGAGGGGTACAGAGCAGCTGAGAGAGCTGCTGGCCACAGCATGGGGATTGCTGGGCTTGGGAGGGACCTCTGGACATCATCCAGTCCAACCCCCGAGGCACAACGTTCCTGCAGTGGAACTGTCCTGGAGTCTCTTCAATAAAACCTTCACAATGGGCAGCTCCACTCTGATCAGCAAATCCTAAATGTAATTAGGGTGAGGTTTTAAAATTATTTTTAATTTCCTGTGGTCATGGGAGAGAGAACAAACAAAACCTTTGCAATAAATCAGCACAATTTATTTGATTTGTTGGCCAAACAACTTTGAAACATTATAATTTAGAAAAAGATTTGCTTCAATGAGAAACTGAAAACAACCCTGGCTGTGTTTTAAAGCACCAAGTCCCACATATTTCAAAATTCACTTTCTACTTTAAAATTAAGTCCAAAGTGTTCTACAATTCACCAATTAGAAACATTTTAAAGGCTAACTGAGGAAGCTCATAGGTAAGCAGTGTTTTTCAGAGCTTTGAGCGTGCCCCGACACTGTTCCCACAGACAGAAATGGAAATGGATCAGATCCGGGCTGAGGGACTTTCCCGTGGAACACCACAGACGTGTACACAGGGACTCCACTGATGCTGCTCACAAATACGGAGATGGGAGACTGCAAGTGGGGACATGGAAGATAAACCCACAATGAAGATGGAGAAAATGCTCAGCTGGTTTTAAATGAAGGTGTGGCTAATGCTCAGCTGTTTTAAGATACCCTCACATTATTACAAAAACAAATTACAGTCAAAACATAAAATCACAAAAAGCTCAGGTGCACTGGTTAAGAGAAAAATACAATATACTCTGGGTGCTGTTCCCATGTGGCACTCTGGCTGAGGTTGTTGTGAAGGAGGGTGGATTTTTGGAGGTTGCAGGGGTTCAAAAGCTCGTGGCACTACCAGCTTTGTCATGAGCTAAGGCACTTCTCAAAAAGTATCATGTTCTTATGGGCAAACATCCAGAGGAAAGTGGAAAATAAAAATTCCCTACTATTTCTAACTGTGCTTTTTTCCTCACAGACTTCTGTTACATTCAGAGGAACACACATGCATTGCATCCCAAATACATTCACCTGCAGCCACAGCTGACTTTAGGAAGAGTTGAGCCACACTGTATAAACCCTACACAGGATATTCCCTGCTTTTCTTTGAGCAAGACCCACAACTCTGCTGGTACAGGAGCCACAAGCTTGGCCCCCCACGTGCTCACAGCCACCTGCAGATCCGAGCTGTTCCCTGCGCGTGCCCCCAGCCCCGCAGCCCTGCCCCTACCTCCACATCCACGTTGGGAGAGCTCTCCCTGGGGTCGTAGTCATAGAGTGCCACCATCCTCCTGGTGGTCACCGGCTGCTGCCTCCCGCTCCGCCGGCTCCGCTCTGCTCCAGCCGCGGGGACACAAGGCAAGGAAAGCAAGCAAGGTTACTGGGGAAGTAAAACCCTGGTGCAGCTGTTCCTCACGTCCTTCTCACAGCAGTGCAGCAGCCGTGCGGGCGTTTCTCTAGCTCAGGGATAAGAAGTCACAGATGACCGGACCTATTAACACGGATAAAGGATGTGGAGCCACGCACCGTTCATAAATAATGATCAGCAGTGGTCTGGCTCTCTTTATTCTAAGGCCCTGAATCCTCAGCACACTGTGCACAGCAGGCTCCAGAGCTCAGGGATGGTGTTCTGTGCCCAGAAATCTTTCAGGTGAGAAAACCCACTTTTGTTTCCTTAAACCAGAAAAGACAGTAACAAGTGGAGTGGTGAGGCTGCAGGTCCCCGTTTGCACCAGTGGGATCACCAAGATCAAGTATCAGTTGTGTAAAGCCATCCAGACACTGACACACAACGCATCCCCAGGGCAGTAAACATCTGCAAAATGTAGACCCTCTGCACGAAAACAAGAGGTAAAGTGGGTGCAGCCAAGTTAGGAGCACCCAAGGTCTGGAGTGAAATGTCTGGGTTTTCTCTTACCGATTTTCTCAATTGGTGTGTTCAAAGGAAGAAAACCTTGTTTAAGAAGCTGATCCATCATCTCTTCATCATCTGCTTGTATCTCAGAGACCATGTTACACGGGATAAGGCCAATTCTCGCACAGGTTTCTCCACGGTAAAATCCATCAGCATCTTTGTCCCCATAAACCTGATGTTCAAAGAATGACAATATTGGTCAAAAAGGTTTTAGCATTGAGGAATTTTAGTGCAGGCTAAAGGATTACTAAAGCACAGATGACAACTGCAGTTTAGATGTGGAATTATATTGGGTTTGGACCACTCTGACTTAGGTTATAAAACTGGAATTGTTGCATTTATTTGAATTGTGACTTTAGATACAGAAGCAGAATTTGGACTGGTTTTTTTTTTTTTGTTAGCAGTGAATGGCACAAAAAGTGCATTGAAAGTCATGGCTTAACCTAAATCTTTAATTAAGTCTGGCCCTAACTATGTACAGCAACTTGGAAGATTTTGCCCATTTTGTAATTATTTTTCAGCCATTAGAACTAGATATTAAGTTCCAGGTCCAGTGAGATTTACAGCCTGAAGCTCTGAAGAAAAACCCCTTGGATTCTGATCATCCAGGCTGCTTTCTCCCAGGGTACAAAGGAGACTCTGTTTGTAAAACTGTCATTTGTTTCATTTGGTTTCAGGTCTCACCTTAATGATCTGTCCTTCTTTAAATGGCAGCTCCTCTTCTGCAGCATCAGGGTTTGGGGACATGGTCAGCGGGTCGTAGTCAAAGAGCGCAACAAATATTCGAGTAGAAATATCTTCTGTGCCAGGATCTGTTTCAGATTCTTCATAAATATCTGGAGAAAGATGGTCATGACCACCATAGCCATCTGTGAAAGCAAATTCAGAGAAGAACAGCTCAGTGATACGAGTTGGCCTCATCGTCCAACTATTCCAGTTAATATTTGAAACGTGCTTGGCATTTCACAGCATAAAGATTCAGTCATTGTTAAACCAGAATAGAGATTACTGTCAGAAATATCAAATCTAGTAAATATATGCAAATTCTACATTTAACAGTTTCTGTTTTCCCTGCTGAATTCCAAAAGGTAGTTAGGAGAATGGAAGTGAATGCAGGATGATGGCTGATGACTGGAAGGACGCATGGCTGGACGGATGCTGAATGGCCACTTTTATCTCACTGACCATAAACCTGACAGCAGATTTCTTCCTAGGTAACATCTAACAGCATCTAAGCTTAACCAAGCTTAAACCAGCTCCAGTAGCCACTGAATTTAATGAAAACACTTCCAGAAATGTCAGTGACTCCTGATTCACGCCCCTGTGAAGCCCCAGCACGCTCATTTCGGTGCAGCTGTTTTCAGCCCATTTCACCCCATTTAGACCAAGCGCAGCCTGGCTCCAGACAAGTGTCTGTTGTTTCATTTTCAAGGATTTCCTCCCCAACTCTGAGGCTGCAAAGAACAGAAATGCACCAATCTGTCCAACTAACCAATGGAAGGGACCAGCACTGGCCGAGACCTTTGTGGCACTGCGCTGCCATGGGAGGACCTTCGCCCTGCGTGCTCCACCCTTTCAGGCCGTCCTGCAGAGGCTGGGTTACCTAAAAGCTAAAAAACAACAACAGAAAAAACAGGTTTGTAAGCTCCGTGCATGGCAACATCGTGGTTACGCGGCTGGACATTAATCAGGTCAATCACGTTCGGAAGCACAAGCTCTAAAGGCAACTAAACTTAGCTTTTAACTGAAAGGTTAGCTGAAATCTGAATGCTGTTGCCTGGCAAACCTGCAAAAGAAAAAAAATGGTTCCCCGATTTATGGCAGAGTTTTGTAACCAGCAGTCACACACCAGAACGAAAAGAAAAGAAAAGAATAGTTTTTGCAATATTCTTTTGCCTTTGTTGTTGCTGCTAAGGTGGCGCGTTAGCGTCCCGAGGAGCGGCCCGGCAGCCCGGGAGCCGCGGAGCCGAGGCCAAGCCCGCCGTGCCCAGCTACGGAGATGCCTCCCGTCGGCAGCAGGGACCCGGGGCAGCTCCTCGTGCCTCTGAGCACACCGAGTTCTAGAACGGCCCTCGTTGCCAAAGCCTCTTACGGGTGAGTGAAAGATGCAGACGGGGATGCAGCCACTCCATCTCACGTCACCGCTGGCTCTGCTCGCTGTGCTGGCACAAACTGTGCTACTCGGGTAACTAAAGGTGTGTTTTAGTGCTCTCCAGAGTTTATCGTGCAGCCACTGACATTAATGCAGCTTGGTCACCAATTCTGACGGGAGGAATTTGTAGGGATCATTTCAGCCTGAACTGGGAGGCGCCAAGAGCAGCAGCTGATCTCTGCTCTACGTGAACTGCATCAGAATGGAGTTCCCACTGTGGGCTGTTGCCGACTGAGAGCGTGAGGAACTTGCTCTGGTCTTTGGGGAGCCTACGGATGCATCCCTCACACCGGGAGGCTCTTCTAGACATTAATGGGCAGAAATGCAAACAGGCAAGATCGCGCAGAGCATCCTTGGAAGATGTGGGATGGCCCTGGCCTCTCCCTTTGGAAGCAGCTCTGTGCCTGCATTCTCTGCAGAGATGCAGTCTGCAACTTCAAAGGCAAGAAGAGATGGGCTGAAAAGGACGGCAAAGTAGTGACAGCGCAGAGATAAGGCAGAAAATGAAAATATGATGAAGCTGTGACTCCATAAATCTGGGTCACTGTCACACAGGGGGAGAATCTTGGTTCTTGTCTTGAGACGTTCCATGATAAAGAGCATATCCTGAAAATTCTGGGAATGAGATGAATAAAAACAACACGATGAAATGAATTCCTTGACAGTAATAAAAAAAAAAAAATTAAAAAAATACCGATGAAACATTTGTCCAGTTAAAAATGCAGCTTTTTTTTTTAAAAGCAACATTCAGATGGGCAAAATAAAGAAAAGCAATCTTTTGGAAAAATTATAGTTCAGCTAACCCTTAATTAAAATTTAGATTCAGTTGTCCTTTAATAAAAGCAGCCATTATTGTAATTTGTTCTGTGGGAAAATCATTGTAAAGCAAATTAATCTGATTTTAGCATGACACAAAAGAGGACCATAAACGAAAACGCAGAGTAATAAACAAAAATGAATGAGAAAGAAAAAAAAAAGGGGAAAATGTAGCAGATGGGTCCAAAGGATGGACTTTAAAAATCAATTTGGGAAAAAAAAATGAAAAAAGAACAAAAAAAATTAAAGAACAAAAACTAAAGAGAATAAAGAAAACAGACTGATTTGGCAAGCAGATGTTAGAAGGAAGGTATTTCACACACCAGAGAGTCTTCTGCATCTCTGTGGGATGGCTTTGCAAGGACAGCAGCTGCCCTAGAGCCAGCTGGTTTAAAGTCGCTCTTCCAGCCTCCCTGCACGTCTTCGTCGGACGAGCGCTCTGCTCTGAGGCCTTTCTGAGCTTCGCCCCTCCTCTCGTAACTGGGCCTGGCCTGCTCGGCCCTGGGCTCCGCCACCGGGGGCCCCAGGTCCCCGAAATCCTCCTCGATGCTGCTCTGGCGGGTCAGGGTTTTCCTGCGGGCCAGCAGCGGCCNGGGGCAGCCGGGGCCGGGCCGGGGGCCGGGGCCGGGGCCGAGCCGGGTCTCGTCCTCCTCGCTGCCGCAGTCCAGGCCGCTGTCCGGGCTCCGCGAGGCGGAGCGGCTGAACTTGCATCCCCTCTCGTCCGCCGCGAACTCCTCCGGGCCCGGCGTCCTGTGCTTGGCCGGGGGCCGCGGGCCGCGCTGCTGCTCCTGGTTGTAGGAACGGGGCGCTCGGGAGCCTCTGGCTACCCTGGGGTTCCTTCTATAGGGCACACCTAAACCCTGCTTGTACAGCAGCTCCGAGTAGTCACCGTCCTCTTCGGCTACTTCTGGGATACTGAAAAGCCTTTTACTGTGGTGTGTCTGCTGTGAAAAGTCAGGCTGTTCCAAAAAAGTGGCTTCAGTGGTCCTATTCTTATCGTACGCCTTAAGATTATGTAATGTTAAAAACCAGACAGGGAACAAATAGCGTGTGACAAAAATAAAATGGGAGGGGAAAGGGAGAAGAAAAGAAAAATAAAAAGACAGAATTAGTTTTAGAGCAATGGCAAACGTAAGACATGCAGCTTATATAGTGAAAAGGATGTCATGCTTTGAATGAGAATCTGTGAAAAATAAAGACATGATTAAGAAGTTGCTGGGTGTCAGATACAACGTGGGAGGTCAGTACAAACAACTGAGTGATGCTCTTGACAAGAATAAACTCATGCATTTGAAACAGAGTAATGGAAGCTGCATACGGGTTCCAGCATGGTGAATGAGAATGGCATTAAAACTCGTTCCTTGCCCCATGCCAAATCACCATTTAATTGTCTTTGTAACCAGAACCCGTATCTGAGAATGACAGCTCTGCCCTAGCAAGCTTCCTTGCTTTGCATCTCTTAAAGCATCCTATGTAAGTAGCAAATATCTTCAGTCTCCTGCCAGAGGAGAGCTCTTCTGCAGGCATCAATCAAGGAGTTCTGGTTTCCCTTCTAAAATTCTAAAAAACCTGCACCATTTTTAAAGCTTGGCTTCCATGGAAAGACCCCTGGGACGCAGGCTGCTCTCTGATGTCACTTGCTCTGCGCTGCCATCAGATCTCTCATCACAATCTTGTGCCTGCTTCATAAAACCAGTATTTGAAAACCAGCCTATTAGCAGAAGTAAAAAAGTCTCTGTTTATGCCAGAAGCAGGTAAAAACTATCCCAGCCTGGGTAAAATAAGCATTCTGGACATGCCAGATATATTTTGCAATTTTCCTATTCCATTTCCACAAAACACAGGTTGGTCTGCCAAAGAATCCTGAGAGGGTCTTTGCTGGGCTCTGGGAAGAGGGAAGGGAATAAATGCAGGAGGTGCTGGTTCTGACTGACAGGATTTATTGATTCTGCATCCCAGAGATCATCTCTCCTTATGCTTAACACCCAGATCAGGGGCATCTCTGGGCTCAAGAGCACCCATAAATAACGACAGGATCATCTTGGAGATTTCAGCAATATCTCTCTCTGAGCATTCTAAACTTAGCTGGGGTTCCCCCCCTTTCAGGCACAGGGGACTTTCTAAGTTACTTTATGACTCTTTCACCTATTTTCCTTTGGTTTTAAAAATGTGTATAACACCTGTGAAACTTGAGACAAAGTGCCACGGAAGTGGAAGAAAGATCAGTAAGTATGAACTACCGTAGTTTTGATAGACTACTACATCAAGAGAAGCCTGCAAACCTTAACAGGTCAAAAAATATTTCCTACACCAGTTAAGGTTCTGGAACTTGTCTCAATATAAACACTGGCAATACTGATTTAAATCCAATAAGTAAATATAGCTTCTGATGCATAAAGAACAAGAACAGTCTAGGGATTATTCTTTTTGCCAGGGGAAGGGGACAGAAGCAGCCTGCAGAAGGATTTCAGTTCCAACCTTTATGTTGGTGCAGTCATAGAAACACTGACAATTTCTTCTTTTGAAAAAGTGTCTCATTCCAGGCAGTATCAGAATAAAAGGACTGAATTTATAGCACATGAAAGCAGTCAGAAGAATGGTCAGAATTCTTGTATGCATGAGAAAATAGTATTGATTTTAGTTAAATCACAATCTACTGGGAAAAAAAAAGTTGACCTGTGGGTTTGTGCTTTCTATGAAAACGCAGTTTGTGTAATTACTACACACACAAAGAAGCAGACACAGTTTACATATACAAATATAATATGGGAAATACATCTTCAGTATTGGGTGTGTTCAGTATTCTGCATGTCTTTAGTTGTTATACTGAAGTTGTCTTTCAAGATGAATATTCCTGTGTTAAAGCGTTATTTCTGAAAGGTATTTCCTACTCTCTGGTGAGTCCCTAATAAACAAGGGGTTCTGATAAAGCATTGGTCAAACAAAGCTGAAACAACTCCCTTTCTTACAAGAAGGCTTTAAAGCCTGTGGAAGGGATGGGACTAGCACTGGATACGCAGATCACTCAGACCACATTCAGTTGTTTTATAAGTTTTTACAAATCTCCTTGCTCAGAAACAACTCATTTTCGGGGTAGCACATGCAGTGTATCTTCACAGAGACACGGGGATGGTCCCCAGATATAGAGCAGAAATTGCAACTGCAACAATCACATATAGGAAAACAGTCAATTAGATAAAAGTTTATCTATCAAATAATGAAAAAAATAAAGCAATAAATGCATCAGAGCAGCCCAGTTCTAGGTCTATAGACAGTGTGAGTTTTAATGGTCTGCAGGATCCGTAACCGACTGAAAGAAATGCTTTGGAGGCAGAGCCCAAGGCGGAGGAGCCCCCGGGGCTCCCTCGCCCCGCTCACCTTGAGCGCGCTGTGCGAGGTGAGGCTGAGCCGCCGCCGGCCGCCGTCCTCCAGCTGCATCTCCGAGTACAGCTCCTCCTCGTCCTCCTCCAGGATGTCCGACAGGTCCGAGCCCCGGCTGCTCTCCGTGTGGTACTCATCCCCGTGGCAGTAGTGAGGCTGAGGGACACGGTGAGGGGAAAACCTTTACTGCCTCTAAAGCTGATAATCCCTGGATAACACCATGAGGACTAGAGCATTTCCTGCGCTGGAATGTCACTCAGGAACCACTAACGGGTTACATCACGAGCCTTGGGCTCTGTTCTAGTGGAGACATCGTGTAGACGACGTTTTCCCATTTATGATGGTAATTCAAGAAATCCAATCTTAATTCCAGGTGATACAAAAAAGGATATCTCCATTCACAGCACCAAATCTACTTTTGGTCTTGATTAAATTCCCCTTATTAAAGAGGTCCTTCATGCATCAATGGACTTGCTGACCAAATTGTAAAAGCCTTAGGATAATTCACATATCATCTGTTCTTCACAGCTGTTTGTTACATCACATTATAATTTAAAAGTGATCAGCATTTAATTCTTGCAGGATATTACCACCATTGTATGCTGCAGCTAGATGATGGCATTTGAAGCTTTAATTCTCTTAAACATTGTAGGAATAGACTGGCTAAATTCAGTTTCCAGTGCCTGGGCCTGCTGGAAGGGAGGATGCTCAGGAGATCCCTGGTGCCAAGCGCCCAGCTCCCGTGAGGCCCCCGTAACAGGAGCATCCCCCTGCCCACGGTTCAGCCTCTTGTCACCAACACAGCCCCAGCGCTCAGGTGGTGACCTGGACAGAGCTCAGCTTCATAAAACACTTGTTTCCTGCTGAACACTCGATACAAAAACTGAGCCAGGCTACTTACTTGTTTTCCAAGTTCTGACCCTTTCAGGAAATCGTCAACTGAAGCTCCCCTTCGTTTGACCTTGGGGGAGTCGTAACCATCCTCCTCCTCATCGGAGTACTGGGCTGTGCTGCTCCTCTCGCTGAACACGCTCCTCCTCTCCATCTAACGGAGAATAGAACCAGAGAACTGTCAGGCAGTTTGCTCCTGCACCCAGGGACAGAAATGGCGAATACGGAGACTCAAGCTCACCACATTTCAATGTGCTCGCGGTTTAAAGCACTGTTAGCTTCCCCTGCCTGGAACCTTTCGGGAGCTTCTCAAGAATTTTTTGCTTGTTTTATTACCCTTGCTGATAAACGCAATTACCTGACTCTATGTGATCATCAGCTCAGCTGCCAGCTCTCCTCCCTGTACCACTTACCAGAATTCCCAGTATTTACAGCCAGAGGCTGCTAACAAAGACGCTCGTTTCCCCTTGGCAGAGTTAGTGGATGACCGAGCCACGACGGCATTTTTGACCTCGATACAAAAACAGCCACAGAATGAGGCTCTGGGCTCTTGCTCTGCTCTGGAGTGCCCCTTGGCCTCAGTAATTCCTGCTGCTTGCTCTGGTGCCCATCAGCCACCCAACAGGGGGGCGAGGGCGGGAGCAGGCACACAGCTCCTTCTGCAGCACTTAAGTGAAGAATTTACACCACAGGGGACTAAATGTGGCAAATATCACTGGCAGAACTTGATTCAATTCAGAATTAATTCATCTACAAACTTCTGTCCAGATTCCTGAATTAAACATTTCCAGCATCACTTAAACTAATGTAATCAAACATGGTTCAGAGCACATGTTATGTCAGCAATTTTGCAAACCAGAAAAAGTATTTCTGTTCTCTTTTTCCCTACATGGTTCTTAAATCTCACCTCACAGGGCCAAAGAAACCAGTTGCCTTTTCTCCCTCTATTACATTCCAGTCTTCTTTATTTATAAACAAAAGGAAGATATACACATGCATACAGATGTATTTATCAGACCTTATTGATCCAGAATTATTCGGGTTATTCTCAAAAGCTGGCTCAGTTTACCCACTGGATCAAATGCATCCCAAAACAGGAACAGTAAGCTGGGGCTGTTAAGACATGTGTGAACTGTCAAAATTAATCGAGTTATTTTGGAGATACAACGGGACACTAAAAACTGGACGTAACTGATGATTGCCAGATGAAGGACCAAGAAAATGTATGAAGTAAGTGACACCTCAGCTTGCAAGAAGTAACAGACAGCTGTGAGCAGCTCGTGATGAGAAAGTAACTCCCAGGGCACTGGGAGTATTTAAATATTGCGTATTTGTGTGGAAAACCCACAGCACGTTGTGGGGATGCAGGATCAGCTGTCCTGACCCCAGAGCCCCAAATGCGGGGTTTGAATTAACAGCAAAGATCTGGGTCAGTGCAGCAGCCGTGGGTCCCAGTGGTGGCCAAACCAGGGGTGTCCCTGGGCAGGGCCGCTGCTGGCAGCTCCAGGAGGAGCTGGAATGAAAAGCAGTTGCAAACGCGTGTGAAAATGTAGCACTGAGATGGGCAAATATGTAAAATTCCCTGTGGATCCTTGACAGCAGACACAGGAGGACTTTACAAGCCCAGAATTTTAGCACACTGCTTCTCAATCTATGGATCTTCAGAGTCTGGGAATGATTACCCACTCCTTAAAGCACATGATGAAAAAATCTTTGGTGGCAAGTGCCACAATGCACAGACCAGCCCAAGAAAGCCTCAAGAAGAAGTTTGCCTTTACCCTGTTGCTCTCTGCCACTCTTTGTGCAGCTTCTCTTGCCATGGCTTTTGCGACGGTGTTGGGGACAGGGGTGCCTTGAGGCTGGGGGAGGATTCTGTTGGGGGAGGGAGACCTCCTCCCCTGGAGCGGGCCATGGAAGTTGGGTGGCTCCAGCATGTGTCCGTGGACAGGGGACACCGAACGAGTCTGCTCCCACGACTCATCCCTTTTTAAATGTGGGCCTAAATGTTCTTCTTTGGTTTCTGGGGCTCCGGCACTTGCTAATGGCTTAGATTTGGGAGCAGTTCTGGGGTGAGGGGTTGGAGGCACCAGGAGGTCAGATGGAATGGCAGCAACAGAGGAGTCCACCGATTCCCCCTGCGCAGAGAGCGTTCGGACGGTCACCTCCCTCGCTTCCAGACTCCGCAGTCTCAGCAGCTCCACCAGCGTGCTCTCTGCTGCTGGGAAGATCACCTCTGCCACCTGAGAGCACAAACAAGCCTCCTGTGAGCGTGAAATCATCCTCTGCCCTCCCCTCAGCCCCGCTGCAGCACAAGCTCCGAGGTCTTTACAGAGCGAAGCGCTGCCAGCGCGGAGCGGGCTTCAGGAGCCCGCACCAGGCTCCACACCTCTCACACACGGGCTGGCTTCTATCCTCCCAACCCCTCTGGCCAAAAGGGCTTCTAGAAAGGGAGCAAGCCGTGCCCAAACAGCAGAACAGGGTCTGCTGACAGCTATGAAGCCCCTGCACCCAGGCCAGGGCTGCCACACCTTCACGTGCCGGCGGAGAAGGCCCCAAAGCAGACGCGGCAGGAGGGGAACTCACCCGCTGCCCTTTGGCATAAACACCGTAACCTGTGACGCTGGCGCCGTGGGACGTCCCCGTCGCCGTCAGAGTCGGGGGCTTCCAGGACACCTGGACAGTCCCTGGCGTGGACCCGGCCCGGACAGCAACATCTTGAGGTGGAGCTGGAGGACCTGAGGAAGAAGGGACCGGTCACTCTTGAGCCTCAGACCAGAAGCGCAGTGAACTAAGGTGCAACATGAGCTGCAAGCTGGAACTTCAACATTTTCCACCAGCTGATTAAAGCACAACTGGTCTCACAGTCTTTTCTCTGCACTGAATCAAAAAACACACCCACTAACCTCTTAAGGCATTTACAGTAAGTCAGTGTAATAGCACACCAAATACCTCCTTAATTAAAAGGCATTACCCTACTATAAATAGCTCTACATTGGCCAGAAAGCCCAAGTAAAAATATCACAGAGATTATTAGTTCATACATTTTTCAAGCATCCTGTTGTGTTAATTTAACCATCAAAGCCCGGGCAGAGTCTCCTGCTACAACGTGCAGCCCCTCTGCCAACAGCCAGGAGAGCACAGACCTCGGCCGCGCTGAGACCGCTTTTCCCAGCAGAATAAACACAGCCAGCTCCTGTTCATCTACCAAAAAGGCCACAAATGCTTTAACTGCGTGCATGGTACACGTGCAAATATCACACAGTATCACTGGCAAGCTGCCAGTGCATGTCACTGGTTTGCTGTCGCTGGATTTCACCCTCTCGTCGACACGGACATAAAATCATGGTCGTGTTTAGGACAGTACAGCCACAACAGGGAATTTCTGCTTATACCACCCCTGCATCTGTAAAGTATTTTTACCTGCAAGTTGAGAGCATGCAAATTGACCTGATACTATTCTTGGCCAAGAGAGATTTTGGTTGAGGATTGAATTTCAGCTTTCCTGATCATCCTGTTTCATCCTGTTTCAGCATTCCCAATCCAGCAAGGCTGCTCAGCTTACGAGAAAGAATGCATCCGATCTAACCCAGCATCTTGCCAATGGCAATGACATTAATCCGCTCCTGCAGGAGAAGTCACCTTCCTTTCATTCTCCCAAAACCAAACAATCCCCAGGGAGTCTGCCTCGACCTTCACAGGCTGTAGCAGAGATAGGTTTAATAAACTGCAATGCCTGAGGCTCAGCATGGTTTCTATTTCCTCCCATCATTAAATGGGAAATTATTCCTGATGGCTTCTGATGGTCTTGGTCATCAACATACATGTTTGTTTTGGAATTCTGCTACACTTTGCTCCTCATGGGGTTTTTTTAACATAAATTAGCTCCAAAAACCACGGCAGCCCCGTTGGTCCTGATCCTGTACTTATTTCTATTTTTAGATCTGAGTGCCCAAGAGAGAACTACTATAATCTAATGTAAGCAATTCCACTGCTTTGATGAATCAAGATGAGGAGTTTAATTGCATGACACACTGTGATGGTAACTCCCACCACTGACTCCAAATTCTTCCTTTCCCTTTGTTCCACTGACTCTGAAATACAGGATCAGCCTCTAATCCCTTCAACTGCTGCTGTTTGTTTCGCTGCACAACAGAGAGAGGCTGACTTGTTCCTGTGGAAGTGCTCTCAGTGAAATGAAGCAGTGGGGAACATTCTGGGATGTCTGGATCTCAAAGCTGAGGCTTCACTGCGCTTCAGCTCCTCAGCAGAGAACAGCTCAGGCATTGCTTAGCAGCCTCCACAGCTAGAGGGAGATACAGCATGTGAAGTGTTTGGCCTGGAAAAAACCCTCGCTCCCAAGGCCTTTCCTAAATAGCAGAGTTGAAATCAGTTCAAGCCACCACCCAGGCAGTGCCTCCCAACCCCCCCAGGACACATGCCCGGTTTGAAATGCCCTCCTCCCAGCACATTCCACAACAGCACTGCCACGTATCCCCGTGAAATGATCCCAGACTGAGGAGTGAATGTGTGAGCTGAGGACACTGTCACTGAACTATAAATCATTAGCACCGAAACAGGAGCCACAGGAGCTCAGCTCCCCCTCTACTCAACCAGCACTGCTGTCCTCCATCTCTCCTCTCACAGGAACCACACAGAATGAACTCCTGCCCCTCTGCTGGAGTCAGACCCCAGAGGGAGTGAACAAACCCCAGCTACTGACGTTTCGCTTGCCAGGGGCCACTTGTACCTGAGCGTCCCTTCAGAGGCACCCAGGGATCCCAAAGACTGAATATATGAGGGGGCTCCTACTTGTCCAGGATTAGGTGACCTTGGGTAGGTGAATCTACAGGGAAAGATACTCAGATTTTTTCAGGTGCTGCCGTACACCCTCAGAATCATGAGATTATCCTTTAAATTCACTACGTTATTTCTGCTCTACTTTTCAACATTACTTCAACGTTCTTAAATAATGGGAAATGACTGACAACACTTACCAACACTCCTAATGTAAAAGCCAGGTGGGAAAATACCTCAGATTTTCCAAAACACAACGAATCTGTTGACTTTACAAAATCAAATTGTACAATGGGATTACAACTTCACAGCCAAGATGCACTTACATCCCCTAAATGCTGCGAAGGTTGAATTATTTTATCTAGTATTTTCAGAGAAATTCAGCTGAAGAGTTTCAGGGTAGGGAGGAAAATACCAAACCTGCTGGCAACGTAGAAAATTCCACAAAGGCTTCCTTTTTCTCTCGTTGTTCCAAGGGAAGCTGCCAGGGCATCTGATGGGGCTTTGCCATGACCTTCACCTTGTAGGCCATATTGGGCTTCAAATTAAAAAAATGGTACTTGTAGCTAGCAGCCTTGACGATGTCAAATTCCTCCTCGTTAAGGAAGATGACATGACTGTAATTACTGTTTGTAGGGAGCCAGGACAGCTCAGCAGAGATCTGGGTTATGTTGTCCACTCTAAGGTTGGAGGGGGCCACGATGACGTCCTTGCCCACCAACAAGGTGCACTGCAGCTCGTCGGAGTTGCCCTTGTTGGTGATGCTCTGGATGGAGATCCGGTACGTGCAGGCGGAGATGTTGAGCTTTTCTATGAGAGCTTTCGTTCTGCTTCCCAAGGCCACGTTCATCCGGATCTCCTTGTCCACCAGGACGTTGTAGCTGCTGACGGTTCCCCAGCCGGGGGGCACTACGGGCGGCTCCCAGCCCACAATAACACTTTTGGCTAGTTGTTTAATAAGGGTGATTTTTCTGGGATAAGGCACAATGTCTTCTCCAATCTCATCAATGTTCACATCCAGAGTCCCTGCGCCGTTGCTGATCACGCCGGAGTCTATGTGGCTTGGGGGGCTGATCTCCAGGAGATCTCCTTCCAAGGGAGGACCCGAGCGGTTGATGAAATTCTGATCTTGCTCGCTGCTGAGCGTGCTCGATAACCGGGTCTCGTTGTCTTGAACAAAATCCACAAAGTTGGAAGGGACTAGTCCTCTTTGTCCATCCAGAAGTTCTCCTGGCGAGAAGGAGCAATGCCATTAAAAACCCCTGAGGGAGAACACCTTTTTCACGTCAGTGCCTTGGGAGTGGGCAAGATAAGGGGCAAAGGACGAGTGGAAATACAAAAACAACACCCCCAGTCTGAGAACATAAAGGGAAATTATTCCCTTATTAAGGGAAATACCAGAACTGCCGGTAAGCTTTTTTGTCAACTTAAATCTTGCCAGTAGGAAAAGCTGACACTATAAAATATCTTATAATTAGCTTTGCCTGCAAGGAGCGGCTTTGCTGGTGCAGAAACTCTTTTAATTAACACCGCGACGATAAAGCTAATTTTAGCAACCGATTTAGGAGCAGACGAAGGGAAGAATTTGGACCGTGTTTGACAGACGAACTGATTTCAATCTGCATGAATTAGCATGAATTCACGGATTAAATAAAAAATACCTTCATAGAAGCCGTCTTCGTCCATGTCTCCGTACACATACAGGTACTTTCCTGCCGTAAGAGGGAGCTCCGCCTCTGGATTTTCATTTGGTCCATCGAAAGGGTTGTAGCTGCGGGGGGACAGGCAGAGTGCTGCTCAGGGAAGGGGCTGCAGCTCCAGGGAGGGCAATTTCCCCAGGCAGTGTTGTTGCTCCCCTTCCGAGACACTCCGAGAGGGCCGGGGTCAGCCCGTGCCTGAGCGGTCCCACCCTCCACCCTGCTCCCTCCCGGACCCACGTCCTCTCCCGCAGAATTCACTTGGACACTTCTCACTCGGGGCTCTCCAACAACACTGCCCGAAACTCCCTTTGTTTTTTAGAGTGAGTTAAAGCAAACTCAGTCGTGGGGTCTTTTGCAGTCGCTGTACTCAATTTTATGTTCCTTTTACACAAGTTTATTGAACTTCTACAGAGACAAGATAAAAGAAGACAAAAACAGTGAGTTACATCTAAAAGAAGCTACTGAGAGACAAAAAGTACTTATAAAGTACTTCAATCCATATCCATCCTGAAGGAAATTGTCAGCCACTGAAATTTTTATCATGACAGTACTTTATGTCTGAAATTTTAATGCGCAAAGCAGTGATGGACTTCAAATCTTTCCTTGCTTGCAAAAGTAATTCATAAGAACAGATTGAGACACCCTCTCTCTAAAGCAGGAGGTGCCCATTTAATGTGATTTAGGCACTGAAGGACAGAAGTGCAGAGGGGGTGAGAGAGCCAGGCCATGCTCAGCTCCCTCTGGCAGCTCAGGCACACGGACAGGGCACTGTTCTGCAGCCAGGCCAACAGGAAAGGGCTCTGCTAGCCACAATTTAACTCCATCCAGTAACTCAGGGCGTGAATAAAGTGAAGCCAAACCTGATGCTGAGCATCACAACTGTGTATGATGTCTGTGAAGAGATGTTTTACCTGTAGCGGGCAATGCAAAGATGGACTTTCCCAGAATATCTCTGCTTTGAGGTATTGGAATTCTGATCATTATCCATCTGTAGAGGGGGGGAGGAAAAAGACAATGCGATTTCAAAAAGAGGAGAACGAACAGTTTTCCTGACAGGTGATACAAATCAGTGAACACACAGTATCAAGGAAAAAAAATTAAGTTCTAACATGGAACACAACTGGTTAATTTTACTCAGAAGGGCAGATTCCAGTGACTGAGTACTTAAACCAAATGCTGACTTGAGAACTGGTGCAAGTGTCAGCTTCCAAATACTTGCAAACAATGAGTATCACACAAAATATCCCCCCTTGCCAACCCAACCCAACCCAACCCAATCCACAGCATCAGCATCAGCTGAATCCCACCCTTTCCAGTAACTGAAAGAAATAACATATTTTCTTCTGGATTTAACATCACATCTAATTCAATCCTGCAAAGCCACGCATTTATTCTATTACAAATCTGGTCTTCAAAACCTGGAGATTTAATTGTGGTGTTGAATCAACACAGACTCTGCCTATTTCAGCTCTGCACGAGGTCTCCCAGCGGTAAAACAGTGATTTCTGTTATGCTTCAAGCTAGTAGAGGTTTGAAAGTGAGAGATGAACTCCCTCCACTTACTGCACAGTTTGCTGTGAGCCATTTCAGGAAAAATGACCAACTTTTTGCCTGAGCTTGAGAGAACTTTAACTAAGGTAGAAACACTGGGTTAACAGTGTGGTGAAATCAAATAAATTGTCCAAAAACTGAGCAAAATTTTACAATCTAGACAGAGTGAAGACTGAACTGCAGCCTTCAGGTCTAAAGTGGTCCCTGCCAAAAGCACACCAGAAAAATACTGAGTGAAGTCCCTTTTCCTCTGAATTAACAGAATTAACAGTCCTGCCAGCACTCAGCTCCAGCACCAGGGCACTCCCAGCCAGCTCCCAGGGATCCAGGAAAATCTGCCAGGATTATCACCCCGACACCTTCACATGGGCATCTCATCGAGCACACAGCCAACAACAGTTAGTCTAGAAGAATAACTAGGTTCTTCTAGAATAGTTATTCTGGAACAACCAGGGCAGATGAAAGATTTTTTTTTTTTTTGCAGAGTTTTATTTATTTATTTATTTATTTATTTATTTATTTATTTATTTTTATTTCAGACTTCCCAGCATTATGCTCCACTTTTCAGATTTTATTCAAACACTCCCTCGGGTCTGGGTATCTCTGGAAAGGAATGGAGCTTAATTTCTGTGAGCTTGCATAATGTAAGTGTGCATCACATAATTACACTCCAGAAGGCACAAAACGTACAATTCTGCAAAAGAGGGCTTGACATCCTCGGTGAGAGATAACTCAAAAATAATAGAAAAGGGGAATTAAATTTGACGTGCGCTTCTTCTGCTCCTTGCTGTTAGTTCTGCTTCCCTAAGTCTCCTTGCTAAGCTGCTTTTTCTGTGGCCCCTTCAAAAAGCAGTGAATGTTTCCACTTCTCAGTGATGCTGCTACACAAATGCACACAAATATTTCTTGTGGATAATCCTCAGATATGCCCACGGAATTCCCACTGTACAAGGATCTAACATTTTGTTGAATATCCTTGGGCTTGTGATCCATTTAGAAACATTTTGGTTCTATCAACTCTCACAGGGTCAGTACCACTGAATGTGACACAGATAGAAATATGCACACAGTTGCAACTTATTTACTCCTGTAAAGACTGAGAAAGGATTTTGTTGAAATGAGGGGTAAAATCTGAAGGTCCTTTCCTCATGGCCATCTGCCCACATAAACCAGGGTATTTAACAGAAAATAAAACCCTTCTACAAAGTTTCCAACATTGGTTCTATGCAGTTTTTATGTTTAACATTTGTCCTAAATATTAAAAATCAACTTGTTACGGCACCTCTGAAAGCTCTTCTGAGCTTCCCATTGGATTTCTACTGGAACTCTACCGAAAAGTGGAAAAGCTCCTGAGAAAGGAAGAACAGAACCTCTCAAAAGTGTGACTGAATACAAGAGGTAGAGTTGAATGACTTTAGTGACAACATCCTGCAACTTCCACTTCCATTTCCCGGGCTCAGAATCCTTTGGGAGAGGCTGGGGAGGCTGTGAGCAGGTGGTGGCTGCCCTGCTGCAGGGGGGATTCACACATCACAAAGCCCGGGCAGAGAACGAGTCCTGCAGAAGGAACCACGTTCCTGTCCCGGCATCGCTGGGAATTCCTGCTCCCTCTGCCCAGGCTGTGTCACAGTCACGCCTTTTGGGAGACAGAATAAAAACCTACCCAACACAGCCCTACCCCACAGCAGACACAGCCAGAAATGCTGGTTTGCACCTCACCCAGAAGCACTAAAATGCTCTGCGTGCATCACTGAGGGCTGAGATCTTCAGAGAAGCTCGAGTTCCTCACACACCCGATTTTTATCCTCTGTAAGTAGGACATCAACTGCAGCTTCTTTGAAAATACCACTTAAATTCCCACTGATCATGTTCCCAAGTTGCCTCAGAAAATAAGAACATTCATGTCTTGGGTTTTTAAAAGCAGGAGGATCAACCTGCCTCAGCCTGCTGGAGCAGAGAAGCCTCAGCCCCAAATCACTTTTTCAGTACAAAATTCAAAAAGACTCACGTCTGAATCAAATCTGCATCTTGGGGTACCAGATCTTGACTTGGACAGGAATGTAGGTTTGACAGACAGCTGTTCTGGTTTGTCTCCAGATATCTGAAGGGGTCGGATAAACTCTGAAATCACGCAGCGACTTCCAGAAGGGCTTTCGTGACCTGGCAGCGAACAAAACACGAGAATAAGGGATGGCTCTCAAGCAGAAACACTGCCAGTACACAGCAGAAGGTTGTTTTCCTCTCCTGTTAAAAATCATGCAAGAAGAAGACCGTGGTGGGTAGACTGCAGAGCACAGAAGGAGCTCAGCCTGCCAGCTCCCAGACTTTTGGTAAATTGCTGAAGTCAACAGTAGGTACCAAGCCATAACACAGAGAGTGAAGGCACTTTAATTCAAAGAATTCAAAGGTAAAATTTCCCCCAGTGAAAAAAAGCCCACCTTGGTTCTGAGCACCCTGACATGTCTGGGGAGGTTATGTGACATGCTGTGTAACACACCCAGTGCCAAAAGCTGCTGCTGGAACCTTTATTTCTTTTGGGGACCCTGTCATACACTGGAAAGTAGAATCAAGTCATACATTTGTCTTCTAAAAAAGAGACTGAAATGCTAATGATTCAGTTGGCAGGACATCCATTTTGAAATGAAGTTGTTTGACTTTTGGCAGGCAGGGAGTGCCACGAGCACCTGCTGCACATTTCTGAAGAGTTCCCCGCTGACACCAGCACTAAACCACGTACTTTGGTCCCAGCGCCATCCCTCCAGCTTCTCCAGACTGTGCACAAGGAAAAATCTCCAAAATCCTTTCGAAGTATTTTTATTGTGCTTTTTAAAACGGTTTAGAGGAAAGGAAAAGACAGCTAATACTGCACACTGAACAGCCTAAGGAGGCTGAACACTCTCATCTCCTCCCGACTCGGGTGAAAACCAGAGGTGAGACAAGTAAAAAGAACAAAGTCATCAAGGCTGCAAGAGAGACTAATAAAGCTTAGTATAAAGCACTTGTACAGTTTTTCCCTTTGCTGTTAGTTTAGTCCCCAAGGCACATGAAAGCAGGAATTGTAAACTGAGCTGAATTTTACCTGCAGCACAAGCAGCAGTTACGGAGCACGGTGCGCTGCTGGCACACTCGGATATGCAGAGTGCCTTCTGCCTCTCATTAACATAACGAGCCTGTGCTCTAATTCCTCAGACCCTGAATATGTGTAGGTTCAGCATTTCCCCTCCTGCTCTGCCAGAAGTCTGGACAGCGATGTTTTGCTACTGAATCGCAAGATTCCCAGTCCACGTCACCCGGAATTATCAGTGGAACCTCTTTACTCACACTGCAGAGGGGAATGAGCTCCAAGAATATCATCAGAGGGTTTTTCTGGTGCGCTCATTAGTCCAATATGATTAATTTTCTCTGCATCACTGTGATTTACAGCAGGCCAGCTAAAGCACATTGACAGCAGGGAAATACACAACTCACCACACAAAGGATTAATTACAACCAGCCCCACTTAGAGCAATCCCCAGGCTGGAAAAGGGCACATTTTTTATTCTTGGAACCTTTCTCACATATATAACAGAGAAGTCCTCCCCGTTCAGGAACCTTTGGCCAATTCAGCTCCTTCTGTTTGCTGTTAATGTGTTTGCCATATCAGCCTGCCAGCGCCAAGCTATAAATAACTGGGCCAACTGTGATTATTCATTGAAAGGAAGCTGCTGTTTGGTCTCAGACCTCCTGCATTCTCCAGGCTTTGTTTTTAAATTACTGGCACTAGGTACAAGATGTGGAGGAAGGTTCTGGGGCAATTTCTGGGGCAATGCAGCCCTTACTCTGCAGAGATACAGGATAATAACCAGCACAGGAACACACATTATCAGGAGCTCCAGGAATATCAAGATGCTGCAAGATACGGAGCTGATTTTTTTTTTCACCTGGAAAATAAGGTACATAGAATTTACCCTGAGTCCTTAACAGACAGGAGGGAAAAGCGTGGGGTAGCTGTGACTGCAGGAAGGGCCTGGGCACTTCTCTGGCCCCAGATGGCGCTGACAAGCCCACAGAGCCCCCGCAGACACCTCACTGCCCTGCAGGGCACTGAATATCCAACAGCAACAGCCACGAACTGGGAGCAGAGATTCTCGTGTCAGCCCTATCACACAGCTTCAGCAGTGAGCTCTGTGCATTCTGCAGGGGAGCCTTTCTAAAAGGTTATGAGACAAATATTAGGTGTAAATTCACGAGGGTTCTACGTGTGTAGAGCCACTGCTGGGTTAAAAAAATAAACACAAGCATCATCAAGCAATGGCTCTGCAAAAGGAAAAAACCAAACCAAAGCTGGGATTCAGAGCGCAGGAAGCACTGATACTCCTCCCGAGTATCTGTAATGTCCTGGTCATTTCTGCAGAGGATGTCTGCTCCTGCAGACTGTCAATACCGGAGTGGAGACAAAAAAGGCTGCATTTAAAACCTGGCCTAAGTTTGCCTCCAAAAAAGGAAACTGATTAAACCTGGTTCTCTCGTTCATCCAAGGCAATTACACGGACGGCCCTGGGCTTGAACAGCAGAAATGTGAAGGAATCAGACCTGCAGACTGTTTTAAAGCTTGTTAACTGGAAACCTACAAAAAAGAAAACAAACAAACAACAAAAAAATCCCGATAAAACACCTTTCCTTTTATATTTTGCCTCTGGAAAAAACAGAGCTAAAAATAAAATATACAAGAGGTCAGCTCATAAGAACACACAGCAACATCTAGAAATGTCTTTTTTTTTTCTTTAAATACTAGAGAAGAACCTTATAAAGCCACAGGGGTTTTGTCCATGAAGTCTTTTTAAATCCATATATGCTCAAAATGGCCTTTATTTTCCCATGACTGGCAAATATTTGTTAAGGAAGTCTGAAGAACACCCTATCAAGGAAAAAGGAAGAGCACCAGACCTAATTTAAATGTTTCAGGAGAATTAAATCTGTCCATACTTGCATTACAATTAGACTCTCCATTTTATTTATTGCAATTGCTGATTCCATATGGACTACCTAAATTATCTAGGAAGACCATTTAAATGAGCCTCTTAGCTGATGAATAATAAATCTTAAGTCTTCTCTATCTGATTGTGACATTATCGTATGTTTGAAGTGAACTTTTTATGCTCTAATCCATCCTGGCTAGGTTTATTTCATTTCCTGATCCATTCAAACATCACCAATTAAGGCAAAGCAGCTGGTCATAAACTGATCTCATTTCCATCATTTGCTTTGCTCTGAAAGCTGTCCCTGTGTTCCCTCTTGTGTTCTTTCTTCCTCACACATAATAAAAATAATTACACTTCTGGTTTGAAGAACCTGCTGTACTCTACCATCGTTACCGAGACGGGCTTGATTTCAGTCATTAGAAATCCTGCCCACTTGCTCAAACATGACTTTATTGTTTTCAGTGCATTCACACTGAGGATGAATGTTGTCCAAGCATTTCTGGTGTTCAGACACAAGTGCTGCAGGCCTTGAATTCTACGTCCCATAAAAATCAGTAAGTTTTGAGAAAAGGTTTAAAGAGCAAGGCCCTTAAATGCCTTGGGTGCAGACTTGGCTGTGTTTGCTGTGGTTTTACTCAAGGGCTACTTGGGAGATTTCAGTTTGGCATGATTTGAAGTTTTTAAAAAGGTTTTTCCACTAGCATTAGAAGAATAAATATAAATTAGTTTGGAGCCTTAAATGCTTAGCTGATTTTCATTTTTCATTAAATCAATTGCAGCGATACAGGCTGGACCTTCACTTCTGCCTGAAGGACAGTTCAATACCTAATTACCTCTCCTTTTAAATTAATTGTTGCTTTGAAAATCCCGTCCTTAGAGACATGAGGGGATAACGCTGTTGGTATTAAGGAAATTTCTACTGAATTCTTACGCCTATCAGGAAATGCCTTCAGAATTCCCCATTAGGTGCACCTTAACACCCACTTTGGAAAGCCTTGGGCTCCAGTTCCCTGCTGGGGACGCCGAGGCACCAGAGAGGGGCACGGAACTGGGCTGAAGGAAGGATGCGACCCCGGCTCCCTGTGCCCGGGCTTCCCTTTACCCTGCCCCACAGCCCCCGCTCCTCTGCAGCAGCAGGGAAAGCACTGCTGACCTCAGGGCCCTGTGCTGCACAGCTCTTCCAGAAGCTTAGGGAAAAAGTCCAGACCGTTTGATTTTCCCAGTTCCTTTCCATACTTATTTTCAAACACCTCTGGGGGAGTTTGTAAGGAACGGGAAGGACCTGGCCGCTGTTTCCTCGCGGGACAGCTGGAGTCATTCCAGCCTGGGTGCCACTGACCCCGCTCCTCACGTGGAAAACCACACCATCCAAAGCGTAATTTACATGGAAGCTGTTTCTAAGAGCCCCCAGGTCACCTCTCGCCTTGATCTTTGTAATTTCCAATGAATAATGGATCGCTTACAAAGCTCTGCGCTCAGGAGAGCCGTTGCCTCTGGCAACAGGAGATGACCTGGTGAAAGTTCAGCACGGATCTTGGATAAACACATACTGTTGACTGTGCTGGGGACTGTAAAGGGTAAGAACATCAATACACATGTAAATGAATTTTTTTTTTTTTTTACTTTATGTTCTCCATTTCTTTTGAAACTATTTTTTGCTTTTTAAAACGTTTTACTTTCAAACTTTTAAGGAGAAGCGCATCATTTCTGTTGAACAAAGGAAACTGAGCCAAAACCATCTTCGTGTCTGTCAAAATACTCCATTCAGTTCCCCCATTTTCTACTCAGCTCTCCTCAGATGATTTTTTTATGTAATGGCCAATGCAGTGTGTGGGGTTTCTGTTTTCTCTTTCCCCATTAACTCCTCCTTCAACAAGACAGCAGACCTACTCCTGGCCCTGAGACAGGGAAGGGTTTACAACAAAGCCTGGATCTGCAGACAGTCCTTCTTCTCACAGCAGAGGTAAACTTTTACATGAGGAATACATAATTTTAATGCTGAGCAGGTTTCTCATCACTACACTCAACAGCAACTAGAGAGAATTTTGCTCACAGCAGTGCCCAGGTAAAACGGGAACAAGCTCAGGGAAGGCTTAAGAGATACTCTGAAATTGGAACAGGTCACCAAACAGAACAGGAGTGCATTCTCTCTTCCATTAGCGCAGCCAGCTCCCTGTGCACCACAGACTCGCACCAGGGCAGCACCGACACCAGCAGCTGCTCCTTACCTTTGCCTATAGAAGTGGCTATTCCATTCATCAGCTGGGCTAGGGATTTGCCAGGAGAACCAGAGAGATCCGAGGGCGCCAAGGAGTTGCTGCTCAGGAGGTCAATCTTGCCCGCCTGCTGCCGGAACCGCTCCAGCTCCCGGGACAGGAGGTTAAACTGCTCGCTCTGCGTCCGGCATTTCTCCTCCAGCTCCCGGACCTTGGCCTGCACAACCAAACAGGCACAGCTGGGACCACGGCTCGTATTCCTGAGCTACCAGGACGGGCAGAGGATTCGGGATAAGCAGGCCCACAACCTCCCTCTGAATCCTCGCCCACGCTCGGAGCCCGACCTGCGGGCAGCCCCGTGACACGGAGGTGATTCCTCCTTTCCTCGCCAGCTTCCAGAGGGGAAATGCCTCATCGTGTGTCCTGGCAGTGCTAAAAAACCACTGCCAAGGACACCCGCGAACAGATCCTGCAGTTTTGGGACTTCTTCACACATCTGAATGTCAGTTTTGTGTGCTTTTCCAACCTTCTCTAAAAATCAGGTGTATTTCTGAGGCTTGCCCATCTTCTGCTATTCAGCTGAAGCCTCCTAAATTGCTACATTAACATTGGTGTATTAAAACCCAACAAGAGCAAGAAAACCCCCAGTGGCTCCTGCAGAATTTGGGCCCAGCCACTGGCTGAACTGCCCTTAAAAACAGTGCTGCTCACTGCAAAGCCAGACCTCACCGAGGTACTCCAGCCACCAGCCAAGAAGAGGCTTTTGTAAGGGTGGGAGAAGTACCAAAACGCAACATTTTTGTTTGAATTTTGAGGCATCAGGCTTTGACAAATCGGGAGCTAAAAGCTAAGCCGCTGTTGTGACCGGGGAACCCGCCTAGGCACGGCTCACGGATTCCTGGTGTGAGAGGGTGGATGAGGTGACGCCAAAGACACATTCCCCGGCTGAAAGCAGGGACAAAGGGCTTGGGGAACTCAGGGGGGGTTCCACAGGTTTCACTCGAGACATGTAACGAGTAGTGAAGACAGCACAGCACGAAACCCCCTTCTATCCAAACCTGCACAGTCACTGCAGCAGCTAAATTAGGGATATAATCATGTATCCCACTCTGGTGCTTTATGATGAACAAACACCACCTTCCTTCATTAAAAACCCCTCCTGTGCTTAGTTCAGCATCTGTACTAACAAAGGAAGTCTGGGTATCAATTAAATTCATTCAACTGAATTGACAATTTTGGTTTCTTTAAAGAAAAACACCATTCTCGGTTCATACAAGAAAAACTGCACATTTTATATATCAAGGAAACAACATCCGTTACATACCACCTGTAAAAAGATCCTAGCTAAAGGAAAATACTTACAGTACCCACAAGAACCCAAAAATCCAAATTTTCTACTACACAAGGTGGTACTTTGTTCCTCTTCTAGTAACAAATACTTTTTGAAAGTTGGAGTGAATTTTAAAGATACAATTTCTTTGCATTGATAACACACAAATTAATTTATTTCTGCAAAAGAAATCTCATGGTATCCATCTGATTGATTATGAAACGAAGAACAGCAAGAATCAGACATTGTGGGAGTTTTACACAAACATGAAGTGCTTGGGGTTTTTGTCTTTCATCTTTTCACTGTGGTTTTGAGCAAATGAAATGTCAGACTTTGCTGCTTGCTAATTTACTGCATGAAAATGGAATCTACGGACAATTTCAAAAAGACAAATTAAGCAAACATTAAGCAAACAAAGAACTAAACTGACTTGGGATTTTTGGTCCCCACTTTCCAATGGAAAGCTTAAGGACGAGCTATACAACTCTCTAAGAATATTTACTGACCTTTCCACATGCAGTTATGGAAACTCTAGCGCAAAATAAAAAATAAAAACATCACAATCCAGACCTCAACAGGAAACTAAGGCTGCCTTAAAAATATTTTTGAGGAAGTACTATTAATTATTAACTTAAAAATTATTTGTATTTCGGTAAATGCCTCCTTTGTCTTTCCTTCTGAGCACGTAGAAATTTCAAGTTGTTCTCTCACGACCGTACAAAGCCTGGAGGAAAAATGCCTTTACTGCTTTATTTTTAGCAGGGTGGCGAGTTAGAAGTGAGCACGAAGCTGGTACTTTCTAAAGAAAATTTGGCATTAGATCCCCGACTGAGCTACCTGGAGGCATCCCCAGGCTCAGCCTTGCTCCCTGACTCCAGGCACGTGCTGTCAGCCAGCCAGGGTCACCTCCCTGGAGCAATCCCACCAGTTTGTGTCCGGCCCTGCCCAGCAGGACAGCCTCAGAACTCTGGGTTTCTGTGCTGTGCCGTGGCTCCTGCCGCACAATCCGTGCTGGGGAGGGCGGCACGGAGGTGTCCCAGTCCCCCAGAGCCGGAGCTGCCTGAGCAGCGGTTCCAGACCAGCCATTCCCGCTCCGAGCAGACGGAACCTCTGCCACCCGGCAGCTGCCAAGCTCCGAGCGCTGCTCCTGCCACTCAGGTGGCTTCTGAAACGGGGGACGAGGCAGGCTTCACCCGCCACAGACAGACACTGCGCACACGGGGCAGGCGAGGGGGAGCGGCTTCCCAGGGGGACAGGTTTGAATTCAGAGCGGCGACCGGCACCTTCCAGGCGTGAACTCAGCCTGCCTGTCTGCAGAGCACCAGTGGCTTTCACCGGGGGGCTCCCGTCGGCCTCGGGTGAAATACCACACAGAAGAGTCTCTGCATCAGCAAAGGAACAATCTGAATTCAGACGGAATCCACACAGGCGGAAAGTTTCGGTCTTGGGTGAGCTACCAAACCATTCCTACTGGGCATGCTCGTGAGGAAGCGCGTTTGAAAACCAGGATCCGAGTTCTCATTGAATCATGCCAAGATCAGTTTCTTGTAGAAAAAGTATTCTGATTTTGATGGTTTGGTATGAGGCCAATAAGTGCAAAGCATGCTTGCATAACAATGGTTCTAGCACGCATCCCATGCAAGGCGAGGCAGGGCTATCGTACACGTTTTCAAGGGAAAAGTGCAGGATTCGGGACAGGGAAAGGAGAATTTATGCCCTAAAATACCTGCATGCTGTCCAAGGTGTTCTGGATGAAGTGCAAAGCAATAAATCCCAAACAAGACACAGTAAACAAAGAGATGTGAAATAAACAAAGAAATAAAAACAGTTTTGAATACTTTTTTTTACATTTCAGAGCAAAGTATTTAGAAGAGTTACACGTGTAAAAACATGCATTAACACAAACCACGCTAGGGAAATCAACACTGCTGCTGATCTGAAACTGCAAAAGGCACATTAAATAAAATGCTCAAAACCAATGTGCTTGTGGCAATAAAAAGCAAAAGCTTTGGAAACCTTGTTGGGGTTATGCAAATCAGAGCTTGCCGACAAATCCGCTAAATAAGAACTGTGCTCAGCTCGAGGGGGGTGAATAATCTCTTGCCTGTCTTGTTTCTGTTCTCCTGTATCACAGACTTTCCACCAGGCTTTAAATAACAATTTCACCTTATAGTCTGGAAGCCAACATAAACTTTATATACATGACGATAATGAAAGCCTGTGAGTAAAACACATTCTGTGGGAACATTCACTTTTCTAGATACTAACAAACAAATGCTTTCATTTTGTTTTTTCTTAAGTTGATCAATGCACCAGGAAAAAACCACCTTTCACCAAGGCATGGCCAGCAAGTACACACACAGAAACACTGTGGGAAGGGAAAAAGACTGGGAATTACCTTTAGATAAAAGCAGATTTCTAAATGAAATATTGACACTGCACTTGCTATTATCAACCCGTATTTTTGCACATCCTTTAGGACACGTACGTTAACATTTAATAACCATTTAATGCCTTTTCCTCAGGCAGAAAAATGAAGTGTGCTCTCTCTAGCACAGCCTTTGAAGGTCTTTTAAAGTATCTCAATTCTTTCATTCGGTTTACAGTTTCTGGTTCTTTAACATGTTGCTTTATGTTTATTAGACAGTATTTAATTAGGAACCCTAGGTAACTGATTGGTATTTGCTGCTGTATTTCCAGCCTAATAAATCAAAATTCTCATAATTAATCACTCCCTTTAATAGTATTTTACAAAAAATGGAACCAAAAGAGAAACATACATCACTTCCAACAGCTCAGCTTAATGCACTCCTAACTGAATTATAAATCTTAAAGGATGCAACTGTATCAGAAGAGGAAAGAAGTCCCTGTCTGCCTACATATTCCTTGAAATGTGCAAAAGTGATGATGCTGTAAAGTTACCCCGTTCAGAAGGGACCTGAATAAGGCAAGGGAACCCAGAGGATCTTACCTCTAGCAACTGAACTGCTCCTTCATGTTCCTTCTTAGCTTCAACCTGAGCCTTGGTTTTATGGAAAAGGAAAAAGGAAAAAAGAGGGAAAAGGAGGAAGAAGGAAAATGAATTAGTCATGCCACATACAATATGCTGTAAGCACATAAAGCAGCACACTTATCCTCAAATCCAGAGCCAGTTTCCATCTAGCAGGGGTGGCTGTGCCAGCGCTGCTCCGGCACTCGGGCTCCGAGCCTGGGAATCGCTGCTTGTTCCAGAGGCTGAATCCCAGAGAGGCTTCAGCCGCGGTGTTTGTTGGGCCAACACAAGCTCAGCACACTGCAACATCACCTCGGAGCTCTCCCTGAAACCCTCCAAACCCAAACTGAAATGGAGCTTGTTGGTGCACACCGGGGGGGCTCGTGGTGTAGGAACCTCCCAGAGCAGCTGGGAGAAAGCAGCACAGAAGTTAAGCTCGTTCTTTTAATGAAGCAGCAGCATTTATCCACAAATAAACAGCTCACAAAACAAGGCAAGCACAAGACAGGCTGTTTGAAAAGGGGAGTGCAACATTTAAGGTCCGATCAACTGAGTGAAAGACAAAGAGAGGGAATAAATAAGGGCAGAAAAGTGTACTTTATGTAGCTCAGAAATTCAGTTACCAGATTTGGGTTGGGAAAAGTCTAAACCTTAAAACCAAATAAATAAATAGCACTCAGTAACTTTGGGTTATCCTCATTTTATTTCCATGTAAGTTTTCACTGCTTCCTTTATTGAAGCTGGCCCAAGATAAGCACAAATTTTGTTAACCTCATCAGAGAGGTATTTTTTTGTATTCCTCGTCAGACAAAAGTCTTAAACCCCTCCTGTTTAGCGGAGGACAACACCCCCCCGACTTTCTTCTGAATGTGCCAGACAGCCCCAGGATGGACACAGAGGCAGCTTTGTTTCACTTCCTTTCCTCACTGATCAGGGCTGCCCTTCAGCGGGAGCTGGGCCAGGCCATGAAGTCCCCAAAAGCACAGACCCAGACCCACAAACCAAAACCACAGACCCCAGCTGCATTTCAGGGTCCTGCAGGGTGACACAGCCCCCTGCCCTGCAGCGCAGCCACGTGCCTGCCTGCAGCACAGTAATAACTCTCCCTGCAAGCAGGGGATGAAATATGGGCTCCATGAGCACCAGCGAACTTGTGATAGCAGGGGACAGAAAGCCTTGAGCCATCCATCATGGCAAGTTTAATAAAACCTCCCCAGAGTGTGAGTTCTGGATAAATGATTACAGAACCTGCATCAATAGCTATCTCTCTTGAGCATCAAACTGCCTTGTATTAGGGTTTTCTTATAAAAAAAAAGACCATCTGATTCTCCATCAACACAAAACCTCGATGGACAATATTATGTTCTTCCTTTTAGGCCGAAAAATCTGATCAGTCTGCACATATATTAACAGGAGAATGAACTTTTATTCATATCCAGCAGATGCCCCGGGCTGCAGCAGTGACTGGCTCTGCTCTGAAGTGCACGTTTTGGGGGCTCATCAGCAGCTTCCCAGCGGCACCAGGACGTGCTGTGAAACGCCATCCTGCTGCTGCCCAGGCCTCCCACTTCCCTTTGGAAACGCTTTTTCAAGTAAAGATGACTCCCACAAAAAACCAAAAAGGGAAGAAAGGACTTAGCACACGAACCCGGTCCATTGGGAGGGCAGCTCTGGATGAAATGTGAGCCAGCAGTTCCTGGCTAAAGCTGGCAGTGATGTTACAGTTCCTTAGATAACAGGTTTATTTAAAATATTTTCCCGCTGAGCTTGCTGCAGTGGGTGAAATACCAAATACAACACGGCCTGGCTGTGCTCGGTGTCTGCAGCTCAGCACCACGGACAGCACCAAGAGCCGCACGGGGATTTGTCTCCTGCTGCCAGTCCAAAGGAGGATTTATTAGCAGAATGTAACAAAAATTAGCAAGAAATGCTGTATCTTTCCTTGATCCTGGAAAGATCCTTTGCCAGGAAACTTAACTCCAAAATTTATGAGGCAGTTCTAATAATAACAGCTGAATAGAACTAGAAATGGCATTTTGCAGTGTGCCTGAGTACATTTACCGAGAAAGACTAAAAGAAAATTAACTGGAAGATTTCATTTGGTCAACTACAGCTTTCTATTCCAAGCAACGATATCAGATACATCTTTTATTCTGCTGAGAAGGTCCCTCCATACCAATTCTCTACCAAATTATCATTAGCAGCATTATTTCTGTGTTTTCATCTAGTCCAGCAATTGGGAAAATGAACATTAGCACTGAGACAATTGCAGCTTTAAGTGACTTTGGCAAGGCTGAAACTCAACATCATGTTATTTGTATTGTAATGAATACTGAGAAATTGCAATGCGAAAAAAAGCATCTTAAAGTGATTTGTGAATTAGAGAACGGCCTTGGAAATGAGGTATTTAAGCAACTGTTTAGTTTCTGTGGTGGGCTGGTGCTGGCTGGACACCAAGCCCTTGCCAAGCAAACACGACACATTCTTGAAAAGGAAGATCAGCTGTGATGTGTCAGGACCTTGACAAGACTTTCTTTAATCTAATTTACTGGAGAAAGGGAGCAAGAACTGCATGTCTGCAAGAGGAAGAAATCCTAACAGAACACTGATGTGTCACTGAGAATGTTAACAGCACACTGGCAATGGTAGAGACCTCGTATTTTGATTATCAAGAAATTAAGACCAGGTTCCTTCGTGACATTTAAGAAATGCGCAAGTACTACCAAGCCAAATACAGAGGGAAGCAATGGGAACACAAAGGAAATAGATGGGATTGTGCCACTCCTATCCCTGCTGGGAAACAGAAAAACTCAGATACAGTGGGGTCAGGTTAATGCTCACTGGCACCAACATTTACAGCCCTTTAGCACAGCCAACACCCTCTTGTTACAGCACAGCAGCAGCGCCGTGGAGCGATCCAGGGCAGGCACCGGCCTGGCAGCTGTGTGGGAGCTCCTTCGAGAATTCCTTCAAACCAGGAGAGCCATCCCACGATGTTTCCTCTGTCCCCGCAGCTCTGGTCCCACCTGCCCCGCCCTGCCCCACGTACCTTCTGCCCCAGCTCCATCTCCTGCCTCACCCTGCCCCAGCTCCATCTCCTGCCTCACCCTGCCCCACGTACCTTCTGCCCCAGCTCCATCTCCTGCCCTGCCCCATGTACCTTCTGCAGCAGCTCGATCTCCTGCTGTTTGGCGTTGAGAACAGCCAAGGCTTGCTCATGCTCCAACTCCAGCTGTTGCCGCCGTTCAGCAGCCTCTCGCATATGCTGTGCCAGGGGAGAAGGAGAACCGTCAGGGCACTGCAACAATCCCAGCTGCAGCCACGCGAGCTGCCACGGCCAGGGATGCACGTGTTCCCCCCACAGAAACCTCCCCAGCGTCCCTGGGAGGCGGGAGGGGGACTGGATGGGGTTTGAAGTCGGTCAGGACTTAGAGGCGTTCTGCCAAAGCTAAACTCAGGCATTTGGACATCGACCCCTCCCAGGATCCACGGCTCATCTGCCGGGGATGTGGCCTTGGGGATGCACAGGTGAGCAGGACCCATTTCACCCAGCAGGCACATGCTTTTATGGGGCATTGTGCTGAAAAACTAAAGTGTGGAAAAAAATTACCTTGACAATTCCCTAAGTGCCTCTTTATCCAGGATATTGCTGCTGTGATTTGTTTTGCAAATGCTGACCCAAAAGAAACAGCTTACCTCTGCTGATCTCTGCCTATTATCTACAGAAAATTAGACAGAACAAAACTAACGCAGGTGGATTTGGACAAAAGGGACTATACAGTGCTCAAAAACAACTTCTAAAGTATATTTGATGCTAATGACTCAAAGCAATATGAGAAAGGTTCCTGGGAAGAGCACAAGCTGAACAATGCCAAGATACCCTTTGCAGATAGAAATCTTTTTCATTACAGGTTAATACCATTCCTCCAGCATCACTGTAACTTTCAAACACCCTCTTAATAAATCAGAGTTAAGAAAGATCTCTTTCTAGATTCTGATCTCTTCCCTGGTGAAACTGGTATTAAAGATTTTTATTTTCCAAATTACGTATTGTTCCCGTAGCAGTCTCGGGGCAGAGGCACGGTGCCTTATCTGCAGCACCGAGTTATTACACACAAACCTGTTAGAGATCAGCGCCTGGAAACACAAATGCATGGCTAAAGCTGACAAGAGCAGCCCAAAATATCTCCTACTGTGTACAAGAGAAAATTTTATCAAGCGTATTCCTAAGCTGTGACGAGCTGTTATTGCCTGCTCACGCCCCTCCCAGCACAGAGGGACAGCCAGGGAGGCTGACAGAGCTCACTCTGGGTTTGTTTGCAAAAGAAGCAGAAATTTCTCCTTTGGCCTCTGCTTGGGATTTATTTACTTTTCGTTTGATTAAAAACAACAACAACATTTCCCACTTTGTAAGTTCTGACCCTCAACTATGGCTTCTTTTCTAGGAGTTTCGTGAGGATTTAACATTTTGCCTGTAGACATTTCTGCACTGCACACTGTCCAAAGTTCATGGGTAATATCTGCTCACAGTATTTTATAACCACCAAGAAGAATGGCTCAGATTCTCATCTTATGTGAATGAACATCACCCATTTCACCAACTAGTCTTCCTCATGATTTAAATTAGCATGAAGCTGCATTTACCGAGCTCAGCAGCTTCCATCAGGTCTCATGTAAAACTGGACACTGATGGACCATCAGCACATTTCTTAAATTCAACAAATGGTGAGACAAACAAATAATTTTCGCACCTTTAATTAAACCCTTTAATTATCAGGAAAAAAAACCCTCTCAAGATTTAGTGTCTGAATTGGTACAGCATATTTTGAGCTCTTACTATTTTACCAAAGCTACTACAGAACATTTCGAGTCCTTTGAAAAGATCAATAAATAATTAATACTGTGAACATACAGTGAATCTATAAAATGTAATGAAGAAACAGATTGTGATCCATGATCTGTGATTTTCCCCAGCTTTCAGTTCCTGTGGTTCCTAAAATATCTATTTAACGATCTGGAGTTCGCCGGTTTTAAGGTCAGAAAAGACCACGTGGTCACGTGCGTTAACCTGGCAGCCCCCCTCAGCCATTTCGGAACTGGCACGATCTGCTGAGCCCTGAAAGCAGCAAGGATCTCCTCACCCAGCACCCTGGCACAGCACTCCCAGCTCCCCCAAACCAGAGCAGTTCCTCTCCCCGCACACTGGCCTCAAACTGGTTCTCTCTGCACATCTGCTGCTGCCACCGCTGCTCCAGGGCGGGGCAGGGCAGGGCAGGGCAGGGCAGGGCAGGGCAGGGAAGGGCAGGGCAGGGAAGGGCAGGGAAGGGCAGGGAAGGGCAGGGCAGGG
>VXAZ01001058.1:516822-572324 GCA_013399875.1 Gymnorhina tibicen | reverse complement strand
GCAGGGCGGGGCGGGGAGCAGCAGGAGAAAGCTCTGAGCTGCTGGATTCCTCCAGGCCTGGCTCCCACGATGAGCACGCGGCCACGGCCTGTGCAGGAGGTGACAGTGACAATCCATTGGTCCGTGCTATCACTGTCCTGAGTGGCAGGCAGCTTAGAACTTTCTACCGTGTAAATCTGCACTTCCCTTCTGCAGCCTTTCTAGAGGTCCTAACAGCGCTGTTCCAACATCACAAGGCAAACCCACAATTAAAAGAGCACAGGAAAAATACAGCAGGGACTCCCTACATCAATACAATTGTCAGATAATGCTCCATTCCTCAAGGAAAGTGTGAAGTCACCTCTTCAGTGATCTTTCAGACCACAGGCACGAATCCTGCCGTGCAGCACAGAAGGAACAGGGGACATCCTGCGTTTATCAGTTTTCTTTCCAGCTGCAGAGCTAGAGAGCTGTGAGTACAAACTGCTGCTGGAAGGGCACTTAGGAGCCCGCTTAGATGGTTCTTGTTCCCTCTGCTTCCTGCCGGGCACCAGGGCGCTGTGACAGCGAGCAGCCCACCCTGGCTGCAGCCGCGGGCAGAGCGAAGGGCCCCGTTCCCCCCCGGGTGATGCCAGCGTGGCCCCGCTGGGCTCCAGGGACCCCGGCCCCGTCCCAGAGCAGAGCTCACACGCGGTGCTGAACGGCAGCAGAGCCCATTCCCACCCCAGCTCGCTCATCAAAAGCCTCGTCATCTGCGCTCGCAGATGGGAGAGCACCCGCACGGGGATGAATGGGAAACGCTGCCTGCACACATCGCAAAATCAGAGCCCTTCTGCACGAGAGGCGCTGTGAACGGCTTCAGAAGTTGGCTAATTCAGCACTTCTTCATCTTCCCTTTTCTGCTTTGTTGGTACATCCTGAATTTCTCAAAAGAGGAACCCAACTTCTTTTTAGACAGGGAAACTAGGCTAAATATTTCTCAAAACTTTTTTCCAAAGGCTGGAAAGCTGCAAGCCATTTCTCCAAACTACTAATTTCCCGAGCATATGAGGACACACATGAAATGCACGATGAGCTGCATCTGCTTGGGCAGGGCTTGGTGCTAAAAAGGAGCTGTAGGGCTTCAAGCCTGTTCAAGGTACTCTGGCAGCTCACAAGGGTTCTGCTCAGGGAGAAAAGCACCGGACATGAAAAGCCAGGATCTCTGTAGCCACCACAGAATTTTTGTTTCAGTGAAGGAAAATTTTTGAAGATGTTCTTAAGCAGAACAGTGAGATGTCCAGAATGTAAAGGCCACAGTAATATTTTGTAGCCAGTGGGACTGACAGACACAGCTCTCTGAAGTAACCAAGTATACCAAACTGCCTTGTATACCAAGTACCTTGGCAGTTTGCTCACATTCTCATCCTCTCTTTCTCATTTTGACTGAAATAACTGTATAGTGAAAACCTACATGCAGTTACTTATAAAGTAGCAGATAAAGGTCTCTAAACATGTCTCTGTGCTGGTTTGGGATCCTCTGTCAGTACCTGGTGTTCTGCATTCCACACATTTGATCAGAACTGAGGGGGACATTCAGTGCCCGGATTTGCAATGCCCTCCCCAGCTGAGATCAGGAATAATGGACGAGCAATGGAAGTACTGGATTGGAATTTAGGATTATACACACCTTTAGGACCTGCTCTAAGTTCTCCAGCTTGGCTTGGAGCTGGTGTTTTCCCCTTACAGCCAAATCTCGTTCTTTGGTCACTCTGAGAAGGGTTTCTCGAAGATGGTCATAGTCTGAGTTTACCTAGAAAAAATAAAATGGAGTTATTGCCCAAAGTGCTGATGAATGAAGGCAGAACTACACCTGACACAAATATTCCTGCATGTTAAAATGAAGGAAGGAAAAAGTTCAAAGGAAATAGGAAAAAAGCACAAAAGCCCAAAAGGGAACGTTCACCGAGGAAGCTGCGTGTGTCTCACACGTGGAACTTCTTCTCTCAGCAAGGGCTGCAGTCTGGCAACCAAAGCGGAGCCACGCAGAAGTCACATCAGTTTAAATAAATATATGGTGTCGTGCACAAATGAATGACAATCAAACCATTTCTCAATTCTCCTGGATCTCAGGGGCCTCAGAGATGGGTGTGCTATATAAAGAGGCAGAGATCTAACATATATATATATATATATAATACAACTCAAATTTACATTTCTTCTGGACTCTTTTTAAGTGTAAACTGACTTCAGAATAAACTCAAATACATATGATCAGCCTGTGTTAACACTTGAAATCAGTGTACCTACAATTCAAAAATAAGTATTCTTCTGCAATAAACCCCTCGCTCTCCCTTAAAACATTTCTGTACAGAAGGTATTTAAAGGATCAGATACTCATAAAGTAAGATTTGTTTCACGATTTAATTCACTTGGTCCTGTGTTAACCAGTTCAGTATGATAAGGTCTTTTTATACAGGATTTTGTGAATCGCCAGTGATAGTGGCCACTTCATAAACAGACACAGGAAACAAGAAAATACATTGATTTACTTTAGCCTGCTGTGGAAAAGTTCTTTCTTTAATTCAGATCAGCTGAAAATTTAATTTCTTAGCCCTGATCACTTTATGAGTTTGAGACCTGTACTGATGCACAGCAGGATTATTACAGCTCGTATCAGATCAGAAACTGCATTTCTTACATTCAGAAAAAATCAAGCAGGAATAAACACCTGGGTAAAAAACCCCCAACATTATTTTCACATACTATTCCCACTTTCCTGCAATGTTTACAGAAGGTAAGAAAGCAATAATCTTTCTAGTGAGCAGTGTTCCAAGCAGCATCTGTTTTCCTTTGTCACTGGAGCACAAACAAGGCTGGCAGGTTCCTGGCCAGGGCAAGGCAAACCAGCCCTGAGCTCAGGATTTAATCTTGGGCAGCTCCTGGCTCCTTCTGACTCCACTTCAGGAAGTGACCAGGTCCTTTTTTCCTCCCCCCAATTTAATTACTGTGTTTTTAAAATTATTATTATTATTTTAAAAGAGCAAATTAAGCAATCTTGGCCATGGATATCTCTCCTGGCCATTTTCTAATGCAATGTTTTGAAAGCTGATTCAGCCCTTTTATTTGCCTTCTGGCTCCAGTTTGTTAACTTGCAGATTTTGCCATGGACCAAACAATCGGAATGGTTGCAGCCAGCCCTCACATTCAGCCCTGCAGAAGGGCTCTTTGGAGTGCAGTGGACTAGAAAAAAAGAGAGGAAAATGGAACAAATCATGTTTTCCACAAGAACTGATGCAATTATTGTCAACCTCAGGATTTTTTCTTTTCTGTGCGCGGACCTTTCTTTTCCCCTCAGTTCTTTATAATGAAGGAAACTCTTAAACAATGGATTTTCAGAATCTATTAACTCCTGCATCCTTTGCATTGTACTGCACTGCTCAGATCAGTCAGTGCATATTGTTGGGGAATAATGGGGTGGAAAAAGGAAACAGTGAGGTATCAGCATCGGTGATGCAATCCTGTTGTTGTCTGGGATTCTCAGTTCATTTCCTGGGGATTAATGAGGTACAGTATTTGGAACAAGTTACAAGAAGCAGTTATTTTTGTCAGACTTTAGTTTTCCCTGTCTCCAAAACAATTCATACCAACTGAGCACCTCTGGGAAGAACTTCTTCTAAAACTCACCAGTCGTCTGACTCTGAATATTTCTGGGAGCTAGGGAGCAGAGTACCCCTCTGTTCTGAGCTTCTCCCTTCTGGCAGGGAAGGGGCTCTCAGAAACACTGATACCTTTTAATATTTCTACAGGATATTCTTGCCAGGGTATTCCTCCTGGATATGCTTACAGGATATTTCCCCCCTGAAGATCACGTATTACACAGAATGCTGTGATAGACACATTTATATAACCCATATGGCACCATAAAGCTTGATGAGACTATCGTTTCCTTTTTCTTTTTTTAGACAGCATTTGCTCTTAAATGTGACTTTAGTGCTCTCTCCAAGCAGGCTGCTTAAGAACATATGGGATATACGTGAACTTGAATTGCTCACGGAGCGCATCGAAACATCAATGTTCCCAGTGGCAAAAAGAGCTGACCTAAATAGGGTGCATCACAAACAGCTCTAATTTCATGACACAAACAGGGAACATTTTGATCCGTGATGCTCCTCTGTTCAATTCACCGACCAGTTTATTTCGCATCCTGTATTTCACACTTACTGAGCGTGACCTCACGTGAGCCAGTCTGAGGGCCAGGGCTCTGCACAGTGCCCTCGGCTTCCTGACCACTGGCACAGAAAGCAGCTACTGAGAGCCATGCCCAGGAGGCTGCAGTTCATGCTCCTGGTGAAAAGCTCCATCAGCCCCATCACCCAGCACGGGCCTTTGTTCCAGGCTTTGGAGACCCGCGGTTCCTCAAACTGCTGGCACTGGGCAGGAAACATTACTGAGAAAGCACCACAAAAACGGTGTGGGTTTGGTACTCTGGAAACACATCCTGAATGCATAAAGTCTGTTCTGTCTTTATATTAAACACTAACTTGTTTCTACTCAGATGAAGAGGAAAACCAGTCAGAGCCCAGTGCAGAGCACTCCCAGGGACAGAGTCATCTCACAGGTGCTCCACACCCAGAATACCATCTTGTTCCACGTAGCAGAGTACCAAACCCAGTGACTTAGGTACAGTTTTAGCTTAATTTGACGGACCCCAAGCCAACCTCATACCTACTCCTTTCTAGAGTCACATTTCAGCAAGCACATTGTACAAAAACGAGCAGTGGCTTCACCAGTGCTACAGAACAGAATTCACAAGCACTCCTCCAGCCCCATGTGCCTGGATGAAGCTGGCCTGGTTTTCAGGCCAGCTCTCAAGGGTGAAAAAGAATAAATTAATTTAGGCAGGTTTTCCCCTTCAGGGCTGAGGCCTAACTCTGTCAGAATTCTGCTTCAACCTCCACATCCAAAGCTGTAGAGTTTCACACAAACTGAACAATAAAATGCATCTAAACTGCACAATTTATCATCGGCCTCAGTGTGGGGCAGAAAACCTCAGAAAACCTCTCATGCAAGGCAGAAAACAAAAGGTTTGTGGACATTCAGGGTACGTGGCTGAGGTTACATACGGTTAAAGCTGCTAAAAGTGAGACAGAACTCTTACAACAAGTTTGTGGTTGTATTGAGGCTGTGATATGAGATCAGCAGTGCAAACATCCAGAATCTTTGCACTGTGCCTTTTAATTCATATTAGTTAATTTATCTAATTATGTGAATGCATTTAATATATCTGAAGAAAGAAGCACCCACCGTATGACAAATTCTGACATCACAAGAGTAAAAGGGAATTTTATTTCTAACTTAGTGACTAATGTGACAAATGCTGACCTCTGTATTTTAAATCAGTTTTAGTAGATTTTTTCATCGTACCTCAGGACAAACATTACCTACAATAAAGCATTATCAGCCGTGTAAGTTGTGCACTTGCTGGTAGCAAGAGGACTCACATTTTTAGTGTCACCAAAGTACTGAGCCTTCATTGCATTAATGATGCACACTAATTGTGTGTCAGCTAGAATATAAAATTGCCCAAGTGAGGCTTTATCTTTATGTGCCTCGTGAGGTAAAGAGCAAAGGTAATGTGTAAACAACAATAAAGAGAAGAGAAACACATTAGGGAAGGGAGAAATTTGTAGACAGATGGATGAATAAAATTAAGTGATGCTATGACACACATGGCTTCCTCCTATCACAAAGCATTATAACTCTGCCTTTCTACAGAAAGCCAATTCAGATTCGTCAGCGGCAGGAAGCGTCAGGCCTGCTTCGACACCTGGTGCTGCGCACAAAGCGCAGAGCAAATGCAGAGCCAGCTCTGAATTGTGGTGATTGGCAGCGCCCTGGGGACCTCATCAGCCCCCTCTGGCTGGGAGCTCTGGCTGGCAGGGGCCACGCTGGGACCATCAGAGCCCGGCGCGCGGCTCCCAGCGCTGCGAGAGGGGCTCTCATCAGAGCCCTGTGAGTAACAGCTCCCGGGACCTGAGAGAGGCTGCCCGGCAACTCACTCAAGCCCTGCAGAAATCCCAGACTGCAGTTTTATTTTTAGCTAAATGTGGCCCTGTAAAGTGGCCGGTTCGTGATGTTTCTTCCCCGGGATGCAGATTTGGTGAGGTGAGGCACATCAGCCTCTCCTCCTCCCAGCACAGTCATCCCATGCAGAATTTGCCAGAGGCAAATTCACACTGCAGGCAGAGAAAGACCTTTTAGTCCCCAGGAGGCACAAGTAAGAACTGAGGAAAAACACTTACTGTTACAAGAGTTTTTCTCTCAGGACCTGGAACAGCTGAGACTACTCCATGTGGCAGGGGAAGTGGCTCCTAAAGAGAGTTTGGGGCATTTGCTGCTGGACAAGAGCCTTTCAAACGTTTCACTGAGAAATTTAAAATTGCAGTTTTAAGATGCACAAGAGTAGGGGAAAACCCCAACTGACAGACAGGAATTTTTCAGAAAAAGAAGAGAACTCTTCAATCGAGTCTCACCAAAATCACCAAAAAAGTCTTTTACCAAAGCCTAATACCAATTTACAACACTAAGAAAACACACCTCAGAGGAACGATGCCCCTCTCTGAAGCCCAGCAGCACGTCTTGAACGTTCACCTGAAAACCGCGTTTGCTCCTAAGACAATTTTTTTGCCACCTATTTTCGATTAGTTTTTTTTTCCAGGCTGTCCCAGAGGAAGCAGGCAAAGCAGAAACAAGTGGCTGTGAGAGCCGCTCTCGGGCAGGCTGCAGCCCAGCCCTGCCCCAGGAGCCAGGTGGGCGAGGAGGCAGAGCAGAGCGGGGCCGGTACCTGGTCACGCTGCAGGGCGCGGGGGGACACGCTCGCATGCCGAGGGCTCAGGCGCTTCTCCTCTGGCTCAGCATCCTTCAGTTCCTTCTCCTGCAACAGAAGCAAGGAGCGTTACAGGCCGGTTGTCTCCGTTACAGCACATCCTATTAAGTGCTTAAGGAAGCGGTGTTTTTGCGTTATTTGGTATTAACAAACTACCAGGAGCAATATGAGGCCCAGAGCCAAAGGCACGGAAGGTGCAGCAGCACCAGATTAATTTGCGATTGCAGCCAGCTCTGCCGTAAACCCCCGTGCTCTCAGATGATCTGACTGAAGATGGGCAAGCAGACACGACCTGGCTTCACAGGCCTGGTGCCTACGAAAGTAATAATAAAAATCTCCCTGTGGGGGTAACGAAGAGCTCAGACCTGGCTGCCCCACCTCACTCAGAGCTGGGAAGAGGAAGAGACTCAACTCCCAGAAAAGAAAGGAATTTAGGTGTCTAGAAAGCATCTTGAGGGCAAAAGCCAACAGCTGCAATGCATACTCGTGTACACACTTCTACACTGACGTATTTCACTTTACTTTTAATGCACATCTATTTATAATATGAGTAAACAGACACATTCTAATACAAACACTCAGAATCTGGGCAGAGCATCTCTGTCCTACAGTGACAGGCAAGTCAGAAATGCAGGAAGTCAAAAGGTAAGGAACCCATGCTTAAAGATCAAGGAATTAACTACAGCCCCAGGAATATATTTTTATGTATTTAGACAGCAATACAAGCTTGAAAAAAAGAACAGTAAATAAAACTCAAATATACAGTCAAAGGTCAAACTAGCAGGGTGGAAAGGCTTTATCAGGTCACACAAATCAAAATAGATGGAGCTCAGGAAAAACCAGCAGCATCCTCTGGTACTTCTGACCGTTTTGTTTTTGCACAAGTTCCCAGTGGTAGTTGTTGATTAAATCTAAAATTCAATTCCTTATCAAAGTTGGCAACAACCATGCTGGGCAATCTGCAACCTTTCCATCCTGCAGTGAGCATTACACACAGTCTTCTGAAAACACTGCTTATTTTTGCCAAAAACTACATTAAGGTGGGCAACACTTGGCCCATTTTTGAGTGATTAGAAATAATTTATGATTTTGCATCACTAAATCCACACTATCAGCAGATTTCTCTGCTAATTCTGCTGAGGCCTAAAGAAAAACTGTTCAAGTAATGCTTTATCACAATTTGTCTTTAAAATTCTCAATATGAAAAAACCGTAAATTGGCAATTTTTGATTTACCAATGCAAGCCCTAAAAACGGGATTTCAAGGTTCTATTAAATGTTTTTCATACTATTTGAAACCAAAAACTTGCTATTTTAAGCATACATTTCTTAAATCAGTTTCAAAACTTTCTGCATGTAAGATATTAATGTTTTGAATAGACTAACCTTTGCAATGAACAGAAGTTTTTAAACTGTTCATCTAAATTGTCTCCTAAGCCTCACTGCCTGAGCATGAGAACCAGGGAGGTTTTGCATTTTTCTGCCTAATGCCTCCTTGACCAGTATCTAAGCAGGTTTGACATTCAAAGCTGACTGAAATCAACCACTGGGTTCAAAATCCCTCGAGTCAGCCAAACAGGGAATATCAGCACGTGAATAATTTTTTTCTACAGAAAACCGTCATGAAGCGTCAGGTTCATAAAACATCCGCCCCGGGAAGGCCATTCTGGGGGACACTGATTCTGAGCACATCCGTCCATCCCGCAGGAGCTCCTGCACGTCTGCCCGCACCTGGAACCCCAGCCTGCTCGTTAATTTGAACATGGACAGAGGAGAGTGAAAATTAGTTCAGCTTAAGTAAAGACATCAAGGTGTGGTATCAGAACATGTCCTCAGCTGCGGGAAGCTCTTCTCCCGACTCAAAGGCGCTGCTGCTCGTGGGGCAGAGGACAAGGGGCAGAAGGCTGTCTCTGGGGCAGAGACACAGCCACCCCGGGAGGAGCCCAGCAATCAGCACTGCTCGGCCTGCTGAGTCTGTTGTTCAGGGCGCAATTAAAAGTGGCAGTCAGGCTCTGTGGGACACTTCTGAGGGCTGAGACCAGAAGGATTTCTCAGCTCGCGTTGCGTTTTCAAAGGAATTAAACGAATTAAATTAAGTGAATTGAATCAGTGAATAATTTTATAATCTCAAGAAGCCGCACAGAGCAGTTCCCGGGACAGGAATAAACAGCCGTGTCCTGCCGAGCGCTGAGCCACCCGCACGTCCCGAGTGCCGCACACGGGCTGCGTGTCCTGCGCTTCACGGGGGCACGGCCCCGGACCCGCGGCACCGCCCGAGACCCCGCAGCACCGCCCGAGGCCCCGCAGCACCGCCCCGGACCCCGCAGCACCGCCCCAGACCCCGCAGCACGGCCCTGGACCCCGCAGCACCGCCCCGGACCCGGACCCCGCAGCACCGCCCCGGACCCGGACCCCGCAGCACCGCCCCGGACCCCGCAGCACCGCCCGCCCCGGACCCCGCAGCACCGCCCGGCTCTGCCAAGCCCCCCGGACCCCGCCGGCAGTGATCAGTCCGCAATCGCTACCAATCGATGCTGCTCGGCTGACTCCAAAGGGGAACGAGCAGTAACGGGTTGCCAGGTTTTAGTAATGTTATTAACAGGAGTTGAGCAGAAGTGGAGGGGTGAGGAGGCGAAAGGAGACGAGGAGTAACTGATGGCACTTTAGGCCAGCAACTTTCGCACCCTACTTAAATTCTGCAGAGTGCAAAGCAGTTCAGGAGCGATAACACAGTCAGTCCCACCTGAAGAAAACACATTTTCTCATGGTTTTTGCAGGAATGAATACAGCTAGGGCAGTGACTATCCCACTTTCACTGATCCTTAGTTATAAGCCCATTTCTTTTCACTTACATCTCTGTTCATCACAGTGGCAATTTCTCTCAGCACTCTTTCTCACTAACCAGGATAAAGCCCGCCGGTGTTCCCCATCCCAACTGCATCCATAAAGATGAAGAATCGCCTGAAACAGTACCAGGAATTACTTCTAGCCTAAGAAATATGCAGACAGGAAGCCAGCAACTAAATCTCAGTTGCAGGATTTCCACTTGAAATCCTTGCAATAAGGAGAGAACGTATTTGTGTATATCCTCAGTGTGTTTGGAAGTGACAAGTAAATGTAAACTTGAAATATTTATATTGCTTGTTCAGGAAAAAAAGCATTAAGGAACGAAGAGTAAGTGACTCAAAGGTTTTGGAGCAGTAACAGGTGGTAAAAGCCAGAAACTGAGCCAAAGTCTTCTAAATTTTAGCCAGGTTCCCTCACTGGGCTGTGTCTTCCGGAAATGATCCAGGTAATCATTACTGTCAGCTCAGAAATTCCAAAAATACTAGTTTCACTGCGTTGACTTGAGCCATCCGTGAGCAGCTGAGGCAGGAGCCGTGGCAGACGCAGCGGGGGCTCAGCCCTGACCCCGTGTCCCCACGGACCCCCGTGTCCCCGTGTCCCCGCAGCCAGGCCACCCCGTGCAGGGCACATGGACCCACCCCGGCCCGCAGCTGCGTGCTCTCAGAACCCCCCAGGCCAGCTCCTCCCGCTTCCAGAGGCTGCTCCTGGACAAACGCACCTCTGGGACCTGTTACACCTCTCCTCTCTCACACCTCCCCTCCCTGCGCCTGTGAAACACCCCCCGACCTTTGCAAAGGATGCTCATCCCTCACTGCAGTTGGTGATTTTCTGTCTAATCCACCGACTTCAGTGACGCTTCCCTTAACAACATCTGCCTCAGTGTTTTCCAGATTTGTTCAATACAACTCTTCAGCAAAAAAGGACAAAAGTTAATCCCAGCTACCCTAGAACTAAACTCCACTCAACAAGAAATTTATATATTAAAAAAGAGATTTGAAGTCACATAGAGGAATGTCCTGGGAGAGACTTAGTTTTCTTCTTAGCAGCTGGGACAGTGCTGTGTTTTGGATTTAGGATGAGAGTAATGATGATGTTTTAGCTGTTACTAAGTAGGGCTGACTCCAAATCAAGGAATCTCCAGTTTCCCAAACTCTGCCAGCAAGGAGGTGCCCAGGAATCCGGGAGGGAGCACAGCCACGACAGCTGACCCAAACTGGCCACAGGGATGTTCCACACCACAGAACACCGCACTTGGCACCTAAACTGTGGGGAGCTGGCCACGTGGGATCCTGGGAAAGCTTTGAAACTTCCAACACACTTTAGGAGAGGCAGATGCCTTCTGAAAATCCCATCCCCTCGCGCACAAAGGCCGCCCCTCCTCGCGATTAAATAAACAGAGTATTTTTCCATTTTCTGTCCTGTACTTGGCAGCGAGCACCGCATGCATTAACAACAGGGCAACACTTCTCACTTGAGCTCTCACACCTGCCATTCCAAACAGAACCTCCGAGTCAACAGCAAGAAGAGGTCAGCAAACACAGGGCAGCCATCAGACGCGCCAGCCGGGCTGGCAGCAGCCTGGGCACGTGTGCTTGCCTCCAGCCCTCCCGTGAGCGCCAGGGATTCTCCGCTCCTGCCTTCCCCGCTCCCAGCTCAGCAACTCTTCCCAAGTCTAATGGGGACATGCAAACACTCTTGTTACTGCCTGCACCTGAGAGGAAATTTTGTGGGATCTCCAGTTCACTTTAGAACTTGGCACGATTGGGATTGTTAAACTTCACGACAATAACACAGTACCAGTCCAAAACACAAACCTGTGGAAAGCATTACCATGCGTTCTTCCCTCATCCTTCCCAGTTTTTACTGAAACAGCTTTTGACTTCTTAATACAAATTTAATGAGAGTTTTGTCCTTTTTCTCCCTGATGCCCTCTCTCCCTGTTCTCCATTTACTCGGTGGATGTAACAATTCTGACAATATAATTGTGCCTAAGAAGCAGCATCTCACTGGAGTCAGACGAGGTCTCCCACTTAACCTATGCAAATCAATCCACTGCAGCTGCTGACGGCGACAAGGGGAGCGCAGGTTAAGAACTCATCGAGTCAGTCAGTGCAAGACAGCAGAAAGGCAAATGCTGACCAAATTGAGCAGACTAAAGTGCAAGTGGAAAGGAAACAGCACTTCATGCTTCCAAATAAGCCTCTTGCCCATCTCCAGAGGCTTGACATTGGTTTTCAGTGATTAGCTGCACAGTCTGTCACCCCCTTTCTCATGATGTTGCTACACAATGCTCATTAAAAAGAAAAAATCAAGGGCTTGAAGCAATCTAATTACTAGTCTTGCATGAATTCAAAAATTGTACAGATAAATGAATGTGGAAAATTACCTATAAGAAAATAAGCAACAGAAGCTGCTTGTAGAACAACTTCACTTTCCCCCAGAAAAAAACCTGGTAACATTGTCCCAGATTAGCCTCAACAAGCTGCAGAACAAACAAAACCCAAACTTTTTCTAGTGGATACAGACAGAGCTTGCACAGAGCTTGTACTCCTCCTGCTGAAGCTTTTTTACCAAGTTAAAGACAAGAAGCATAACCCATCCTTACACCTACCACACACGTGCTGACACCTCGGTCACGCTGCATTCATGGCAGGACCAGAGGCAGCATCATTTGCAAAGAGAATCTGAAATGCCTTGAGCGCGTCAGACAAAATTCCAACCAGCAGGGATATTTCCTGAAGGATGTAAGGAATGCTTCAGGCGCTCCTCTCAGCTCAGACAGGCATTTTGATTTAAGAAAACAACTCTAAGGATGATCCGCAGAGGAAACCCAAGCAGAAAACTGACAGCCCTCCCAAACGTGCACCAACAGCAGAGCCCTCTGTGTGCTGGGTTTTGGGGGTGCCCAGAGCACAGATTTAAAGGCTCACACACCAGCACACACTTCACAAAACATGAGACTGTTCACAAAGAAACAGCTATGAGAAATTCAGTATAAGAGACATCAAAAATAAATTGTGTTACCTTATAGATAAGTTGCATCTCTTAAAGTGCAGAAATGAAGGCATAAATGTGCGTTCGTAACAGAGCAAAAGTGAAAATTCTCCTATGGATGTGAGGACTGACTAAAAAAATTCACGGCAGGAGGATGGCTTCGGTAGATTTAATGCAATCTGACACCGCTGTCTGGGTAACAAGGTTCTACATTGCCTGGAGAAAGGCATCTGTTGCCCTGTGTGCTAGTTTGCTCATCCATCAATTATTTTTGTTTAAAAAAAATTTTCTACACTATTCATTTATTTGCAGCTCTTTTTCTTTGAGAACTGCTGCCGCCAGTAACCTGGAAGGGCTGCATTGGAACATCCTGACCATAATCCCCTGTGACAGTTCTCTGTTTGGATGATACACGAATAGATCCATCCAAGAGCAAAGGGAAAACCTGTAGTCTGCAGGTACGTAAAAAGAAGAAAATTAAGAATCTTCTGATCTTTTCTCGTGTATTTGGGCCCTGTAAATGACTCACTTCAAAGGTCAGGTTCGTCACCTGCAGTTCACTTTTTATTTCTTCCAAGAGCTGGATTTCAAAGGCAAAGCTGACTCACCCTCAATAGTGCAACTACAGAACCTCCCCGTGGCCAGCAGAGCCGGGCTGAGAGGCACAGCCTGTGCAGCAAACTGCCTTTAAATCCCTTCTGATCCTATCTTTGCAATTAGAAACTGGATAACGCAGGAAAAATACAGACTGTCCTGCGTAATTCTGACCATTAACAACAGAGCACTGGGCAAATTGGAAGCAGAGGCAGGCAGAGAGAAGTGGCTTTCACGAGAGCTGCTGCTGCCCTGCTCCTGCCGCTCGAGGCTGCGGCACCTCTGCTCTGCCTGACACTTGTGGTGCGCATCAGCAGGAGAGAAGTGGGGCCTGAGTGTCCCCTCCCTGTCCCCTGAACGGGACAGGTCTGTGCAGCACTGGCTGCCACAGCTACCAACCTCCACAGTCAGAAAGCTGCACTTCTAATAAATTACATTTCGTAAGTTAGTGGAAAACTATTATATACAATGAAAAATAAACAAACAAGGTAGTCTTACTTTTTTTAGGTGTTTTACTATTCCCATTTGATCCTTCCTCTCAATGGCCAGGGTGAAGCACATGTTAGCAAGTAGCACAGGAAAGTAGCTGGACATTTTATGATGTTAGCATTAAAACCTAAGGAGTTCCTGCAGAGAACACTGACAGACATCAGCGTTTTCCACTACCACTCTTAAGGTTAAGGAAGAACTACGCAGAAACGCTTGCATTTTAAATAAAATCACTTCACAATTGGATTTCCTTCGTTTTAAAAATAGGAACTTTTCCATGCAAATTATACTTTGTTCTAACCAAGGAAAACAAATGCAGCTTTACCCCTCTAATCAGCAGGCTGAATTTAGCATAAGAAACGCTATATAAAAATAGCACTTCTTAAAAAGCACTGCTAAATAAGGGACACAGGAACTGCAGCAGTTTATTGGCCTTGGAGATCACCAGTGCCCTGGCACCATGGCAACTGGGAGCAGATGTTACGGAGGAAACACAAACAATTCATTCTCGGTGTTGTTTTTCACTTCAGTAAAACTCTGAAGATAACAAGCCTTGCACGACCAACTCGTTTCATTCACACTCTTTCCGCCTTTTTTGCCCATTCCTCTGAAGAATTATCTCCATCCCAGGGCAGATCAAACACCAGATTCACCCGAACTTCGGGAAGATTCCCCTACTTTAGGATCACAAATGTGGTTCCCCACATTTGGTTTGCTGCTGCTCAGACATGGCCATCACCCAGAGCTGTCCATCACAGTCTCTACCTTATTTTCTTCACCTTATTTCCACTTCTCCCTCTCATTTTTCAGTTTCTTCACTTCTCCATGTAATTTTCTTCACCTCTGGCACATGATATAGACATGACAAGACCCTCTCAACTCTTTTAAGAATGAAAATGGGTAAAGTGATAACTTTAGATATATCTAAGTGCAGTGTTTCATGACAGCATCCACACATGAGTAAGTACCAGCAGCCATTCTAGCTGCAGCTCTTTGCAATGAATCACCAAATACTCAAGCTCTCCTCAAGACGTTACTTTCAGACTTTATACCTGCCATGGCTGAAGGAAGGGTAGTATTAGAAAGTTAATGAATTTGATTTGTGGGCTGAAAGATAATCAGCATTTTTTTAGGGGCTTTTCTTTCAGTTATTTTTACACTCTCTTCTCAGCACATTAAAATAATCTGTGTATCTGAAATACAGAGGCCCTAATTCTCCTTTGCCATGGCATAGTCCTGCTTCCTTCAGGGACAAATTATACCCAAGGGAAACAAAAATTATCCACTGCTAAGGAAGAAAGAAATGAGCAACGTCCCTGCTCCTGTGTAAAGGCACAAAGAAAACACAGTGTGGCTTAAACATTAACTCCATTTGCCAGCTGGTACCAGCTGGCACGGTCTGAAGGGGATATTCCCCACTGTCCCCTGAACAAGTATTGTCTTTTTATCTTACCATCGTCCTCCATATCTTTTGTTTCAACTGGTAGTAAATTGGTTTTTTGCCTTGAGACCAGAGGATGAGCTAAAGATCTAACTCACTTCTGTGGGCCACACCGAATATTACACCAAATATATAAAAATAATTAAAATGCAGAGCGGGCTTTTAGTGGTTCCTGCATGTGCGTGAATTCCCACTCACACTTGGTGATAATTCATTAGAAACACCTTCTCCACATTTTCCACTCACTTCAATTTCTCTAGTGGCAGAACAAACGAAAATCATCGGCTAAAAAACACGAACAAAGTTGTTCTGAGCAGCTCTGGAGCTCATCAGGGACGAGGCTACAACAGAAGCATCCTCTAATCAATTACCTACAGAAGCGTTAATGTTCCCATTTGCGGATCAGCAGGAGACAGGCAGAGGAGGGATGAGCAGCAGTGGGAGCTGGGGACGTCCCTGCAGGTCCCCCCGGTCCCTCTGTGCTCCCCTAAAACACCCTCAGAGGAGGGATGAGCAGCAGTGGGAGCTGGGGACGTCCCTGCAGGTCCCCCCGGTCCCTCTGTGCTCCCCTAAAACACCCTCAGAGGAGGGATGAGCAGCAGTGGGAGCTGGGGACGTCCCTGCAGGTCCCCCCGGTCCCTCTGTGCTCCCCTAAAACACCCTCAGAGGAGGGATGAGCAGCAGTGGGAGCTGGGGACGTCCCTGCAGGTCCCCCCGGTCCCTCTGTGCTCCCCTAAAACACCCTCAGAGGAGGGATGAGCAGCAGTGGGAGCTGGGGACGTCCCTGCAGGTCCCCCCGGTCCCTCTGTGCTCCCCTAAAACACCCTCAGAGGAGGGATGAGCAGCAGTGGGAGCTGGGGACGTCCCTGCAGGTCCCCCCGGTCCCTCTGTGCTCCCCTAAAACACCCTCAGAGGAGGGATGAGCAGCAGTGGGAGCTGGGGACGTCCCTGCAGGTCCCCCCGGTCCCTCTGTGCTCCCCTAAAACACCCTCAGAGGAGGGATGAGCAGCAGTGGGAGCTGGGGACGTCCCTGCAGGTCCCCCCGGTCCCTCTGTGCTCCCCTAAAACACCCTCAGAGGAGGGATGAGCAGCAGTGGGAGCTGGGGACGTCCCTGCAGGTCCCCCCGGTCCCTCTGTGCTCCCCTAAAACACCCTCAGAGGAGGGATGAGCAGCAGTGGGAGCTGGGGACGTCCCTGCAGGTCCCCCCGGTCCCTCTGTGCTCCCCTAAAACACCCTCAGAGGAGGGATGAGCAGCAGTGGGAGCTGGGGACGTCCCTGCAGGTCCCCCCGGTCCCTCTGTGCTCCCCGAACCGGTGCCTCTCCATCTCGCGGAGAGACCTCCCCAGCCCTGATTAAACTGTCACCACCACCGTGCTGCTCCTCACGACAGACATTGATTATCCTTATTGAAACAGAGCGAGCCGTTTCTCCATCTATTTCAACGCATCATTTCAACGCAATTAGTCAGATCAGCTTTCACAAACATTTCTCGAAAAGCTTTCCTTTTTGTCATGCACAAAGAGCAGAGAACAGCAAACAAGATCAACTGTTGTCATGGCAACATCATGCCCCAGCAGGTGAAAAATTCAGTCTTGTGGCACTAAAAAAGGATGAAACGTACTGAACCTAAGCATAACATCAACCACAGCTCAAAAGCTTAGTGGTTTTTTCAAAGATTGGCAGATTTTTTTAGCAACAAATGTAGAGATGCAAATGTTAAAAACCCCCATGTGAACTCTGGTGACATCAGTAATTATTCAACTGTCTCAGAGTAATTTCGTGAGGCAGAAACTTACATTAATATGTTGCATAATTTTGGAAATCTCTATGAGAAGTTTAGCCCAATTTTTAGAAGTTATAGGTGACTTGAAAACAGAAAATAATTTTTCATTTCAAGACAGACACGAGACAAATATGCTGAATAATTTCAAGGATTAGGTGCCAGAAGCATCATTCAAAAACAGCTCTTCATGCTCCAGAAATTCTGCTTTCAGACCAGATAATATTACAGCCTTCAAGTAAGACTGTACAATCAATTTTTCATCTTCTGTGAGGCTAAGGTGGTACACAGAAACACTAAACAAATTTGTGAGCAAAGCAAAGTATTTTGGGCCAATGCTTTCCCTGCATGGTATTTTTAAGGAAAGCTGTGCAGAACATACACTGGTCCTTCTATGGTCCAACCAAAACTCCCTTAACTAAAATTGTCTGTAAGGAAGTGCCCACCTCAAACCACTTCACTGCCATTTAAATGGGGGGGTGGTGACTTTGGATTCCTCTCCTGGTTGCAGACATCCCTGAAAGGGTGGGCAAGTAACCAGCAAAGAACTCTTTGGAAAAGTGGTCTTACATCACAGAGTCACAAAATATTCTGAGCTGGAAGGGACCCACAGATGATCTGGCTGACACTGAACAACAATATCAAAGCAGAGTCAGAGTCGGACACACAAAAACTGTCGCACAAGCACACAAGGCTTTCAGAAGTACCGCAAACTTCTTATTTTACTGTCACGAATCTGTTCTACATCTCTGCTGTTTATAGGGACAACATTCAAGGCATTTTTGAGGAGAGCAGAACACAAAATACTTGGTGTTAATACATCACAAGAAACAACACAAAATCTAAACAACATATTTGACATTTTACTTTTTCTTGTCTTCTCTTTCGTAAGATCCCATTAATGCAACCAGGCAGTTATCTGTGTACTATTCTGCTTGGTATGAAATTGAAAGGAAACTAAACCATCAGGGCCCCAATTCAGGGATAGAAGCAACTGCTTAAGATCAGTGGAAGAGTGATTTCTCTGACTCCCCGAGTATTCTCCCCTTCATTAAACCTGACACAAATCCAGAGTCATGACTGCTTTCCACGGGGCAGAAAACCATCAGCCAGACTCCTGCACTGAAGTCACAGTCAGACTCATCCCTTCACTATTTCCAGGTCTCAGCAAATGCACTCTTTGGCATCACCGATGAACCTCGAGTCAGCCTCGGCGTGACTGGCGAGGTGAGCATCACCCTCGGTGCCAGGGCATCAGTCCTGCCACTGCTCGGAGCTCCACGTGGCAGCGGTGCCGTGGGTGCCCCCCGCTCACTCCGAGAGCGGCGAGCGCGCCCGTCCTCCCTCCTCATCCTCCCTCCCCGTCCTCCCTGCTCACCAGCTCGGGCTCGGGCACGGCCAGCCTTCCCTCCGCCCGTTCCAGCTGTGCCGCATCTCACCCTCGCAAGCCCGACTCGTCTCCCCGGGCGCGGTGACCTTCGGGCAGCGCTGCCCGGGGGCCGGCCCGGGGAGGGTCCAGCCCGGCACCCGCAGCCGCCAGAGAGGCGGCAGAGCAATTAACGGGGGTAATTGGGTACGGTTGGAGTGGTATGATTTATAAAGGAGGGCTGGGGAGCTCAGCTCCTTGCTGCCTGGAGTACCTGAGGCAGGGAAGCTTTCTGCGGTCTGTAACATCAGTAAATATTTACATTCTGGTTTATTCTTTCGGTAATTAACTGCTGCAGGCTGAGCAGGAAGGTTTAAGCTCTCCTCTGTGTCTGTCTCCTGCTATTGCCGCATCCCTGAATTAGACCGGGACATTCAGGGTATAAAGGCGTTTGTATTCATCTAAATAACTGAAGTTCAGTCACAGCTGTTTCCAAGATAAAAACTTGACACATTAGGGTAGCACAGAGTTCATGGTTTTGCTGCTTGCCCATTTTTTAAATGAGATGTGTAAAACAGGGAGAGACTGCAAAAGATTTTGCCCTCTGACACTCAAAACAACCTGAGCAGTAAGAAATTCCATTTCTTTTTCCCTGTAAATATCAGCATCACTCATACCATGAATATGGCTTTCAAAATCTCTTTTTCACTGTCACGTTGGATAAAATTCACATTGCTTTATGTCCTCCTCAAAAACATACACAGTCTTTGTTGTGATTTTTACATTTCCTGATATTTAACCAAAGTTTTATGTTTAAAATATAAACAACCCAAAACCAACTCTTAAGTCTGAAGACCATTAGGGCAACCAAGCAGGAAGAGTCTAATCAGAGCACAGAACCCTCTTCTGCACAAAACACCAGCTGATCAGCAAATAATTCTGCTTAAGGAGAGAAATGGAAAGGGGAGGAATAATGATGCCAAACACCTTTGATTTGGGAACTGACTGACAAATAAACCTTGACCTGAATGATACAAAAAGGAGAAATAAACCCCAAACCTAACCAACAGCTGACAGTGAAAATAACCCTGCTCAAGGAGATCTCTGGAAACTGTGGGGCAATGTAAAGCATTATCACTACTACTGGAATACAGTGCTCCACTTTACAAAATTAAGTGCTGAAAATTTCTCCTGATGAATTAAAGATTAAAAAAAAAATTCCAACGCTAATAATATTTAGCTTTAGGCCTCGTCATTTTTAATTTTTTCATTTCATAAAAATCAGTTGTTGAGGCAGCTGTAAATTTAAAGCTTTGGAAGTTCCCAGGAAAGGCTGTGAGGGGAGGAGAAAAGAAAAGGAAAGGAATACTGAAAAACACCAACCATAAAGAATCTCTTGTATTCTCTATTTCAAATTGCTACTTATCGGAACTGAGCAAAAAAGATTATACTCGATTAAAATAAGCCTCATGTGTCATCTTTGTACAGCAACCTCCTGAGCCATCCACAGACAATACCAGCGTAATTTCTGAGCTCTCCCAACCCATCAATTAAAACCAAACCTGCAGTGGAAAATCTATTCATGAAGAAAGAAATGGATCTCTCACAAGGTAACTGTAATTCTCTGTACAAAACAAAACCTTGGAGAATGTTTTAAAACTACACAAAAAATTTCCGGCACTTTAGACACTTGAGGCCAGATACTGTCAACTGTGTTCCCACCTAGGAAATTCATTAACATATATTTTTTATTCCTATTGAACTAATTTTCAATTACTGCTTGGTTTTTTTCTCCTGATGTATTTATTTGTTACAAGGAATGCTGAGAGATCTTCAGTCCTCAAGCAAACTAATTAGTTTTAATAAAGCCAGAAGAAATTAGTTTGGGTTAAGAATTAACAGATAACAAATTTAAGAGATGCTTCTGCTTCACAGTGGGCTGAAACAGAAGGTTAATCAAAGGGGACTATCAGTTTATCTCCCATTATGAATAAAGATTTTGAAATCAGGCAACATTTCTAGGCACGTGAAGAGCTGAAAATCAGTGGGAATGTACGTGTTCATATGATGGCTACCAGAGAACCTCAGGAAAAATAAAAGCAGGCCACAAGACAGCATGGAACATTCCAGAGAAATACCTTAGCTGCACTGCTGAACAACGAACTCAGAATTCTCAGTAATACTCACTGGAGATCCACCCTGCCCCGTGCTTCCCAGGGACACTGCCCGGAGTCTCCCCTGCCACCCGAGCACAGCAGCCAGGTGCCCTCTGCATCCCACAGCGGGCTCTGACGGTGCCTGGGAGTGCCTCTGCAGAGCCTGGGGGCAGAGGGACGGCAGAGGAAGTGATGCCGAGGTTTCTGTCCCTGGAGATGGAGATGAAATCTCCCCAGACTGACACCGGGTTGAAATGAAGCTGAGCACCACCGAATCTCTGTGATGCAGCTATCAGCAAAGTGAAGAATGGAAGTGAAAATTAAAGATAGCCCCAGCTGGCTGCACATTTATGAAGTTTTCTAAAACATAAATTTCATATCATTGATTCTTTTTCCAGCTATCTGCTAAAGAATGACACCTGCCCGCAAAGAAAGTGATTCCCAGGCAGCACTGAGGTACCAGAGATCAGATGTCTTGACAGATCCCCAGTTCCAGTGACAAAATGTCTGTCATCCTAGTGGGCAAATGAGCACATAAAACATTAATATTTCTCCTAAATATCCGAATGCAGAGTATTTAGTTCCAGAACTGCTACTTGAAGCATTGCCATAGCCTGTAGCACTAAACCAACTTCTGTTTTCACAAAAACATTCTGACAGGAACGTACATCTCTGAGAACCACTTCTGAGCACCTGGGAGCACAGAATATCTGCAGCTGTGGGGAGGCTGCCTTCGGGGAGCTCACTCCTGCCTTAATGGACATTTTGGGACAGTCGGACCGTGACTGTGGAAAATCTGATGTAAATATGCAAAACCCACGGGCTTGTGCTGACAAACTGCTGAAGGAAAAGCAGCGGTTGAACACGCTGCTTTTGGTGAAATGTTTTACATTTCAGCGTACGTACTCAGTTTTGATTTAACACTCCAGCCCTTCATGGGGAAGCTGCTGGTTCCAGCTCCTCTCCCTCGAACAGAGGCTCTCACAAACACGTCCTTTACTTCCCTGCACGGGCCTTGCGAATTTATGAACCTAAACTACCACAAAGACAAGCGAACAGGAAGGGGCAGTTTCACCTGTTCTGTTTACGTGCACGTAAGACAACTTTTCAGCTGCTGAAAAGAAAAGTTCTTCCACAGCTGAAGTGGAAGTCGATGTGATTCCTTTGATGCACGCGCAGAAGAAAGAACCCAAGACGGAAGGGGATGTCAACACGCACACCCCGGGTTTGCCCCGCTTCGCTCTCCCACGCAATCCTCGGGTGTTCCAGGCCGTGCCCAGGGCGGGTTTGTCCCCGCCAGCACGGCCCAGGCGCGGCAGCAGCCGTTCCCTGTGCAGCCGAGCGCGGCACGCGGGATGCCCTGCCTGCCAGCGCCGTCCCCAGGAGGGGAGAGACGGGGACAGGAACCTGAACGTTCCGTACCTGTGCCAAACCCTGCCCACGGCACGCGGGCACCGCTCAGAACACCACACATCGGCTGCCAGCGCAGTGAGACACCTCCTGTGGGCTGCAGGCAAAGCGCTTTTGGGGAAAACCAACAACAATTACGCTGTAAAATACGTCACAGGCAAAATTCCAACACCTGTAGGATGAAACTCAGATACTTTTCCTCTCCCTCCATGGGAGCCTGTGGGAAAACTTTGGGTGTGAATACAGGACCTAGCACTGAATTCCCAATTTAACCCCACAGCAGTGAGAGGGTTTTGATTCTCTCCTAAATCTGCGTATCCCTCATTAGCGATCCTTTCCCTCCATTAGTGGTTTACTGCTGTTCTATTTTCTGAGCTCCCAGCAAATTAACACTAAATTGAATTCTATAGAGAAAGTTGTTGCAGGCTTTCTCCCCCACGCCTGATTTAATCGCATTTTCTTCTCCTTCAATTTAAGCTACATTTAATCGTGGAAATTATTTCTAAGATTGATTTCTGATGATAATACTTATCACAGTTCAGAGGATTATTCTCCCTGTCTATTTTTGGCCAATTCTCAAAGAAAAGATTTGATCTGGAACAACTTGTGAAGGCCAAAAGTGATATTTAAACAAAAGATAATTTCTTTTCCTTTGTGCTTCCCCTTCACAGCACTACACCCAGCCTGTGGCAGGAGACACAAAGTCCTCACATATTTCCTCCTTTCACAAATAATACCAGCAAATGGTGGAGAACGGACAGAAGAACTAGAAATAAATCAGTATTATTCATTTGAGTTAGATGTATAATAAATTCTTTTCTTTATGGACAAACCTACACGTAAGGACATTCTTCTACAGTTTACAAGTGCTCTGAAATTCTTTTAAGAAAAGAAAATTATTATTTCTGTCATTAATATAACCTTCCATTTAAAAATATATTCTCCATATAAAATTATTGCTTTTTAAACCCCTGTGCTTCAAATTGTTTGAAGTATGATGGGAGATTATCTGCTTAATCCATTTCTTTCACTTGGGCATTTCAGATTTCATGCAGCTATGCAAAGTTAGTTCTGCTTAACAGACCTGTGAAGCTCCTCATGAAGTAGAAAAGGAGTCAGGAGAAAAAATATACAGCCTTAGGGTGGTTTAAAAGAAGGGAAAGTGCAGTGAAATTGAACTACAAGGGAGAAATTCTGAGCTACATCTCTCACTGATGCTGTAACTGGCTGGAGAATCCATGTTACCTTTCTGCTTTTATTTTCTGCTGAGAAGGCAGCAGCCGAGGGAAGCTTGTTAACTCCATTTCCTCAAACTCAGGGTTCTGTTTCAATCCTTGTCAAACTGGGAGCTGCCACTGGGTGAGGAGCCTCAAATGCAAATTCCTGCGGCCCTCAACACTCAGATGATGCTGTATTTGCCCAGAGGAAATGAAACTCCCTGCCAGCATGTTTGGTATTTGTGCCTGATCCAGAAGATCAGAATCTGAGCCTTTTCTTTACTGTTTCCAGCATAATTCAGCGTGATTCAGTCTTGGTGCTGCTGTATCACCCTAAATGGGCTTTAAGTACATAATTAACCAAATGAGTTAACTTCCCTTTATTCTTTCTTTGGGAATGACCGGATTGGAGTCAGTGCTGCCTCCTTAACTCGGTCTCTTAACCACTGCTGGCTGAACCACACGGAGGAAATTAAGAGCAGTTTTCCCTGAGGGTCCCAGATTGCCCTCAGTGAAGTGATCTGCCTGTGCAGGGCAGAGATGGGAAACCGAGTGTTATGGCAGCCCACATCTCTGCCGTGGGAATCCCTGTCCTGGGCCCCCGACAGGCTGGAAAGCAATCCAAATCTTGAACATTTTCTCTCTGCCAGATTGTCAAATGCCATTATTTCTTCTTATGTGCGGAATCCGTGTTGGAAGTTGCTCAAATGCCAAAACTTGTCCAATCCTGCTATAACGTAGTAGAGAGTAATTTCTAAATTTAGGAAGTAATTGCTTTGCTGTCCAGTGAAATGTACACTAAAAAAATAATTTCCTCTAGGCAAGTCCTCATTTTAAACACCAATTCAGCCTTCAGTGAACACAAGCACCAAGGCTTTGGAAGAAATGAAGCTGTGCAGCTCCATTGTTGCCATTTTCTGTTTCCATCGGTGCTTGCTGTTTCACAACACAATCAAAATAACAACAGGCAGCGCTCAGATGTCATCCAACACGCTCTCACAAAGTGCCTGGCACGGAAAACCGCTCCGTTCTCCTGGGTAATACTCCTTTGTGTGGAGGATTCCGACTCTCCCGGTTGTGGTTTTATTAGAATTCTGAACAAAAACCTGACATTTCCAACTTAGTGCAAATGAAAGGATGGAAAGGTTCTGGTTTCAAACACAGCCTGCCTGACACTGCTGCCCTAGAGCAGCTCCTTGCCAGCCTGGATCTTGGGAGCACCAAGGCTTTGATTTCAGGAATTTCAGAGGACTGAATTCCCAGCTTCTAAAACCTGAAAGAGGCTGGAGTGAAAAACCAAGCAAACAAGCTGGCAACAGAACAGCTCGCTGCCAGCTGAAATGACTTTTCCGAGGGCCCCACGTGGGTTTCAAACGCTGCCAAATCCCCAACCAGAGAACTGGTGTCGCTCCTGCTTTTGAGCAGGCACCAGCAGTGGTCTGCAGGCGTTCACCACGGACAGGTCTGGGCTCCACACGCGTTTGATATTCCCTGAGTTACCACAGAACGCAGGGTTCAGCACCAGACACGTTCCACATTCCAGTTACGAAATTGGCACCAATCCCGCTGGGGGAGAAAAGGGCAAACCAAGCAACCCAGACACCAAACTTGCCATGAATTTTTGTAAGTGTTGGAAAAGAATCAAGGGGGAACCAGGATGAAGTTGCACAGACCGGTCTGTGAACGGGAATCACAGACAAAACCAAAGAGAGATCGAAGGCGCTGCAAGCTGCCAGGGTACTTTGTCGTGGATTGAAAGGATTGTACCTTTCACTCCTGCCTGTCTGTGGGAAGGAGAAGACATTTACTCCTGTTCCTAATGTGGGCTCCCAGCTCCTGCCTCCTACAAAAGAACCCTCAGCAGATTCCACCACCTTGCTGCCCCCAGGCAAGAAACAACCCTGCTTTAGGCAGGGGCTGTTCTTCAGGAGCAAAGTACTTCACGCTGCTTGTGAAGGGTTGATGCATTCCCAGAGAACACGGGAAAACTCTTAACGAACACATGGAACAAAGCCTGTGAGTCTCCAGCTGCAGATCAGAAATTAATTTCTTTTAACTACACTAGAAAGTTTTTGTATCAGGATCTACCTAAGGACCATCTGAGCATTGTTCATCTGGATTAGCCCCAGTCCCCTGCAAATAGTAAATCCTGAAAAGTTAAGATCTTTAATTGGGTTATTATCATGTGCCTAAAGCCTCCTACCAGATTAACACAAACACTTCTTTTCTCCCTCAGTTTTGGGGCACGACTCTAATCTCATCTGACTGAAATTCATCCTGAAACAGAGAAAAAGGGAGAGAGGGGAAGAAAAACAGAGTAACAAACATTGCTTTGCTCGGGGTAAGTAACCACAGAAGCAGGAGAATCAGAAAGCTCTTACTCCGCACGAAGTGTCCGAGGGGCAGCACTCGGAGGACTGAGAAGCCAAAAGCCTTTGCAGATTCGGTGACTCTGAGAGCAGGGGCAGCAAACCAGAGCTCGGTGCCACGCAGGCACCCACTGCCCGCCTGCCACCCGTGGGAGCCTTTCTCTGATTCTCAGCAGATTCTTCCTGTGGACCAAACGTGGCACTGAGGCAGGTCCTCAGCCAAATTTTAAATTCCTGCCTTGCCAGCAAGGCCAGGTACATCCTGCAGCTCCCAGCAGGTTTAATCCACAGCCTGAAGTGCCAGTGCTGCTGTCAATAATCCCTGGTAGCCTGGGACCTAATAACTAATTTTTGTGGCATTGGAACTCTTTCTGCCATACTGCAGGGGAGTCCACGAGTGAAACTACAGAGGAGTTCAGCACTGGAAGAAAGAGGGAAACATCCACCCTTGTTCTTGGCGTTTTTTAACATGGAACTTCATCTGCATCCCCAGAAACGAGAATCTCTGCAATATTTAAAACCTCCTGTATTCTAAATATCTAGAGGATGGTGATGGGTTTTTGGAGACTACACAGAAGAGAGGCTACATTTAAAATATGGCCCAAACTTCCAAATTCAGTATGATACAGAAGCTCTTAAATTTTCAAAAACATGAACAAAGAAACCAGTGCTGGTACACTGCTGTAACACAGTACTGACCATTTCCAAAGCTGTGAGGAAAGGTAGGTTAATGTGGCCTGAATTTCACTGATTTTTAATCAGCAACTCTTCAAAAGAACAGACAGTGTAAGAGCAATGGGGGATTTTCCTATTGTTCTGAAGAAGCTTTATTACACACCCTCAGTTACACCACGCAGTGCCAGGCAGGTACACAGGCACTGAACAGCTTCTCTTTTCAGCTGGGCGAGCTAGGAGAACAGGCTTCTAAAAATAATTTGTTTTGTTCAGCAATAGCTTTTGTCATTATTCCTCTTTCTGCCATTTTGCAGTCTGTGAGGGAGGCTAATTTTTCTTCACAGATCTCTGCATGTGTTCTAACAGCTCGACCCAGGCTCTGATTTTTCAGCCTGCTTAGGAACCAGAAGAGGCATTTACAGGGTGGGAGACATTAATGTCACTTGAATCAAACCTACTTGAGACACTTCTATTGCCATATTCTAAAGAAAAGATTCAAAACAGGAATTGCGGGGGAAGAAAATGGGAAAGAAAAATATTAAAGCTGTTGTTCACGAGCAGAAATAACCACCTTGCTTTCACCCTTGATGTTTTCAGCTGAAGAAACCCCGAACGCTGTTTGTTCCCAGGCGCCCCTTGGCGTGCAATCCAGCTCCACACGGCGGGAATTCCCGCTCTCCCATCCCAGCAGAGCTGAGGCCACGGGCAGCAGCACCTTCCCCTGGCTGAGGCTCTGCCCCCCTGCAGGACCCCCTCCTTCCCCCGGTGCCATGCAGGACATCCCAGCCCGTCCGAGCCGCAGCAGAACCCGGGTGCTGCCGGCCACGGCTCCCTCCTCCCGCCCGCACGGAGCCCGGAGAGGGACGTGACTGATGGGAACCAGATGGAGACACCAGCGACAAGCCCAGAGGACTTCTAGTGAGTCACAGATCGCAGTTGGCAACTTGGCCCTGGAAAATTATCATAAACACATTATTACAGGGTTTCTGTGGCTTATTTCACCAGCACCTTGGAACTGTGCAGCTTTTTCCTTTTACACACACTTACTTTTTGTACCGTGTATCCGTTCCCAAAAACCGTGTTTACTTCTTGCAGTACACAAGGAAAATTAGGTCCCTTAAATACATCTTCAGCTAACTCAGAATATTCTTTCAATTACTACTGAAGCTGAAACAGTTCCTTTGAATTTGCCCAAAATATAAATTTGGAAGAACTGATTTTCTTCCAAGCCATCATCATACTTCAGTGTTGACCACTGTACATCTCTTCAAATAAATTAGAAGTGTATAAATCTGAATCTGCAAATGAAATCTGGCACTGAACTCAAACATCAGCAAACTTCACTACGTTGCCAAGTTGAGTGACTAAACACTTCTTTGGTTTTCTTTAATTTTTAGCTCTAACTCCTCCTTCTGGTAAGAATTCACAGAAAGATCTGACATTACCAAATCTACGCTTTCTGTGAGAGGAACTTCAATCCAAAAACACTTCATGGGCTAAAGCATGGATGACTTTCTTATGCACCATCCGAGATAGGCAAGATTAAAGTGCTGAGTGGCTTCAAATATTGTAACTGACCTGAAGGAAAAGGGCTTCACTCCCTGTAATATTAGGTAAAATATCTAAATTAGCACATCTAGCAAAAACCCCACGGTGCTCAGCTACTTAAACATGCTTTAACACAGATTTTACAGTGCCTCCCTGACTATGCTTTTCAGGTTACTAAATAGGGTGTTACCTTCCCCCAGAGGTAGAGATTTCCCACTCACACTCGAGGGGTTGTCTTGGTTTTAAAATTAATTATATGGTAATGTGCTAAAAATGCTGCTACATGGGAGGACTGCAGCCTTATTCATTTTACAGATAAAGACGCAGTCCTATTTCAGGAGAATTATTTCCAGAACCTGAATAGTTGAGATCTTGCACAGGGCATGGCCCAGCTCATCTGCACATCTGAACTGGTTCATGTGACAAGGAGATGCACTCACAAGGCTAGAATCCAAGAGAGAGAACTGAAATTAAAATCCAAAACTGGAGTCAAAAAGCCCAAAAAACATCCAAAGCCCTCCTGCTGATACAGCAGCAAAGGGAAATGGGGTGGGAAAAACTCACAGTAATTTTCTGTATTGGCGATGTTGTGCTGAAGTAGATTTTTTCCCCTCAGTTATCTGCCAAGGAGAAACACATAAATTGCAGTTCCCTGCAAATAACTACCAAAGTCAAGCCCTTGATTCACCAAATTTTCCCGTTCTCTCTCTCATGCTCTCCGGGGCTCTGGCTCTGAGGCTGGCAGTGCCTCCACTGCAGACAGAAAAGCAGACAGAATTTACATGGCACGCAGACGTTGCAAGGACACGAGGAAATCCAGGCAGATTGTGCAGAGAATTTCCATCATCTCCCCTTGGTAAGTGAGCCAGGAGAGAATTTCTTTCTCTCCAGGTAAAGCTCAGCTGCATCGAAAACTACAAAACATCCTCCTGAAATAAGGAGAGAGGCTGCTGCCCTGGGCGTGGGCAGGAGTTTGCAGCCTGCGTCCTGTTCTGCTCCTTGGAACACGCAGCTGTGCTCAGCACGCAGCACAGGGACAGAGGGATTTTCGGGAAGAGCCTCTGTGACAGCCAAGAGCTTCTCCTTGGAGCAGGGCTGGGCTCCGTGTCCCCTGGCCACAGAGTCACTGCCAGAGCCAGCAGTGCCAGCCAGCCACGGCACAGGCAACAGGGGAAACATTCAGATCTCAGACTGCCAGGAAATGTAAAAAATCACAAATCTAAGGCTCACGCAAGGCCTGTGCTTAAGCTGAACACGGAACACAGCACTTCCAGGATGGGAGCTATTGCTTAATAGCAATTTGGAACTATAGAAAATCCAGGAGGCATCTATTATTCAGTCAGTCAGCCTATAAAAATTACATGACTTTTAACACACTTTTTAATTGCTTTTAATTATTAACATTTACATCGCTCTCAAAATGACAAAGTGTCTCAGCTGGAGATGTGGTTAAATTTTTAATAACACTGGAAAGCAAAGTGACAAATCTCAGAGTGTGGACTTCAAACCCAGCCAACATTACCTGAGTGTGTGTTTAGAGCACGTGGAAGGAAAGTCAGACTCCCTGAGAAAGACTCAAAGCAGTCTGCAGAGCTGGAAGTACCTCGGAATGCTGAAGGCACCAGGAACTACTTTGCACAGGCAAATAACAGAGATGCTTGCTTCTGTCTTTAATGAGAATTAGGAGGCATTCAGCCTTCAGAAAGGAGCCAGAGTCACAACTCTCAAACGTTCTGGGCTTTAAGGAAATGGAAAAACTATGGAAGAAAAGTGGTAAAACTGAGTTTGGTTCAGACCTATGGCTAGAGGATAAGCAAACAAGGTTCTGGTTTCCTTCTGACCCTTCGGAAGCAAACCTGCAGCCAACACTTCTTGCTTCAAATGCAAACAAGGAAAACCTCAGGTGACAACGAATGCACAACTCCACGTGCCCAGGACATGACCAATCCGCTACAATTAACTGCTGAAGCCAGTCATAAGAGATTAATTACATAAATGAGAAATGCCCAGAATACATCTTCTCACTATTGCTACTTTTCCTATATTTAGGGCTTTTAAAATTTCTTCTACATTGACTTCAGATCAAACTATTCCCGAATTTGCAAACTACACAACATTTTTACAATGAAAAGTAGGAACAGATTCTCTTATGAACACATTTTGGTCAGTTTTCTTTGACTTTTACTTACTCCCAACTTCATAACCTTGGTTTACATTTCAGAATCTGACAGGAGCAGGGCTTATTCCAACTAAACCAAATTACAGGTATTAATTAATGGCTCATGCTTGTTAGCCAGCTCCTGCAAGCAGAAGGCTAGGTAAAAATGTATTTACAGCAGAATTTAATTACCCATTTTCAAGCCACTGGCCTCCTGGCAAAAGTCTCCCAATGTCGTGCAGAATAGGACTTGGATTAAGAATTAATTTACTGTCAGGAGTGATCTGCAATTTAACAGCTTAATCAAGTTTGCTGTGAAATTGGTCGGGAGCTCTGGAGCCTGGTGCTGCCCCAGAGCTGCCGCAGCCACAGACGGTTTCAGAGATCATTCATGATGATCTCAATCATCAGCCAGCAAACCCAGGGCTCTCCCCGCAACAGGAACTGCCCCTGGCAGGTTTACAGCTCCCATCACAGAGATGCAGCCCAGGGGCTGGGGTTCAGGGCAGGCACGGGACCCCTTCCTCCTCTCCCAGCTGAATCCCCAAACACTCTGCACTTGCACGGGTACCGAGACTTGGGTGGAAACACAGGCCCGAGTGTGTCAGACACATCCTCCCTTGTCTTACAAATCACAGTGCAAAGAGAGAAAACTGCTAACAAAAGAAGACAAAGGGTTTTAGCACAGAAATGCTTCTTTTAGTTGTATTCAGAACTGTCCCTACTGTGGGCAGTACACGGAGCTCCTTCTATAGGAGCACAGCTGAGGATGGAAATAGAGAGGAAAACTTTTGAAATCACAGCTGAGATAAAATTAGCTATGAACTGAGCCTTTTGATTGTTGAAATTTTGAAATTTAAAAGATCTTGATTACCTTTAAAAATCGAATCAATCCACGTTTTCTACTAGAAGCCAACTGACAGAATAGCAACAGCCTAAGTGCTGAAACAGAAAATGTCATGCTAGAAAGAAGGGTATAAAAGCTGTTCTCTTGAGCTTTCAAAGCCAGATTTTAATGGTCTCAGAGGCTCCAGCCTTTCAAAAATATGAATAAGCTTCTCACATGGGGTATTTAGCTGGGCTGAAATACTCCAAACAAAGTCTCTGCAAATTATCGTTGGTTGTCAAAATATCCTGGTGAGAACTCCTGCAAGTGCTTTGAAGACCACACCATCACAGCAGCTTACCTTTATATTCTACCACTTCTCCCCTGCTAAGATCATGAGTCATCCTGATGTCTCCCGCTCTGTCACCCAGGGATATTTAAATCGCGTCTGGCACAATGCTACCCGCACATCCAAATGCTCTTTTTCAACACTGATGGCTGCTTTCCTTCCTTCCCCTCCAAAGATGGCTGAGAAGATAACTGATAAGCTCTCCAGCATCCAAACAAATCAGTGGGCGTTTCACGAGGAGAGCAGAATGGTCATTCACAAAAAATTCAAAATGGGCACACAAGAAACTGCCAACTATTTAAACACAATTTACTCTCTCTCTCAAATAAAGTCACTCCGCGCTGGGTTCCCTTCAGCATCAGACACTGGTAGGCTTAATTCTTCACTCTGTAAATTCGCAACAGAATTTTCTTCCTGTGCAATCATCTTTACATTCACACACTGGATTCCTTGCCAGGGTGAGCTGTTGGGAGCAGCAGCAGCAGCAGAGCCCACCCCCAGCTCAAGTGGGAAGCCAGGCTGCAACCCTCAAAATGCCAAGGCACAAAATAGCATGCTTGTCCCAATTTCTTCATGTTATTTTGGTATACTTTAGGAAAAAACCCAACAACACATAACTCATTAATTATAACCTTTCAAAAGTGTTTTCCTTTCCCCCAAACTGCTAAAATTTAGCAGAGCTGCAGCCAGAGTTCTAATAAAACTATTTTTAGCTTTTGTCACGCAGAGAACACCATGAAGTAGGTCTCATCCTTCTATTAATGCAAATGTATTTAAGCAGTCAGTGCAGGAAACTTTAAAATATGCTAATCACTGTTTCTTTGGACTCCGGCCTCTAATGTCTGTGCTGGCGTGCACACATCACAGACAGGCTGAGGGAAGGGAACACCATCATTTAACGTGTCAGCAGGTATTCACAGCTCCATAAAGTGACAGCCATATGCAGATTTTACTGCCACATTTATGTATTTCACTAATTTCCACACTCAACAACCTTTTAATACGTACCGGTCTTATTTTCTGGTGTCTGAGCCGAAGTGCCACAGTGTGTTAAAAATGGAAATGCTTTTGATAATCGCATGGACTGGTTTTGTTTTTAAAGTGGTTCAGTACTGATGAAAGGGACCAGATTGGAGTTCCCTGATAATCCACGAGGAAAACAAGGCACTGGCGGGGCAGTGGCTCAGCCAGCTTCCCTCCAGTGCATCTCCACTTAAATCCCTGAGAGAAAAACTAAAAAAACCACCACACACATCTTCTATCTCTAAGTCCCAGTCTGACTCTGCCTGCTCATATCCTTGCCCTTGCTTCTTATTTTTAGTAGCAGGGAAAGCAATCAGAGAAAGCAATGCCTGCCTGGGGCTGGGCTCTGCCCACGAGCTGCTCGGTTCATCCAGCAGCTCACACCCCCTGGCCAGCACACACATCTCGGCAGTGGTCAGAACCTCACGAATTTCACCTAATAAAGCATTGAGGTGAAGTTACTGGGTCTCACTTAAATGCTTCTCATCTCCTGGGAGTGCCACCAGGAACGAGATATTCTCTGCAGCATGTGCAGTGATAAGGACAAAACACCCAAGACAGATGGACGTAATTCTCAATTTTTTATCAATACTGAAAATTTGTATTTTTAATTAGCAGCGTGATCAAAATAGTAGAAAATATTATTTTGAACTTTACTTATCTACCACAGAGTGTACAGCAGATAGTGTCCCATCTGAGAGACAAGGCCTGCAGAGTTGTTCAAAGCATCTGTTAACACCTAATCTGTAAAACTAAACGAGAAATTTAAGGAATGAAGACCATCTTTTAATGACACACAAATAAGTCAGCAATTAGAGGAGAATGTGCTAGCATAGACATAAACAAACAAACAGGAGCACAGGATGTTAGAATAACAAAAGTAACTCAGCCAGAATGCTGCAAAGAGAGCTCCAAGGCTCACTCGTAGGGCACAAAACCGCACCAGAGACTCGTGGCCAGAACTGGGAGGGTTTTACTGTGCGGTGACAGCTGCGAGCCCAACCTTCCTCAGACTCCTTCCTGACACGGTCAGGGAAAATCCTGCCTGCCCAAGGGGAACCAGGAACCAGTTAATAAAGAGATAATGGCTCATCCCCATCCTCACAGATAGCCAGCTACAGAACTGTGTTCTTATCTCAGTAACATTTCATAAATACTATTATCCTGGGATTCTTGCAAAAGATCAAATCCCATTAAAATGCATCTTCCAGTTATCTGTGGAAATATTGGCTAGGTCTAGAATTGCATTTTATCTCCTGTTAACTGAGCTGTTACAGCAGAGTATTTGAAGTGTTTGCACTCATTTTCTCTCCAGGGGAAGATGCCTGTGCCACTTTGGTTCTGGAATTTTACCTGTTAGAAGTGATCTGCAAATCTTCATGGCACCTACACAAAACATGTCATCCACTGCTTAAGAAGGAACCAGGGGGTTTCAAGATATGCTCAAGGGTGGTTTTAATGTGTGCCGTGTTCTGTTCCTTTATGACTGCATCTCACATTTTCTGAATTCTAAAAGACCACACAGAGAAAGAGTTAAATTCTATTTGCCTTGCTGAAATGAATAGTCCCAGATACATCTCTGATCCCATGTTCTCAAGCCAAGATGCTTTTGGCTCTATATAAGCGTATTTTTTAAGTGTGTCGCTAATTATTATACAGCTCATTATCTCCTTGCTGTGCTGAGCACGACTCCTTCCCCTCGTCCACCCACTGCCTCTCAGGTAAATGGCTGGAATGTGTCTGAAACTGTTATTTTTCAAGAAGGAAAGTATTAACCAGTGCAGCCAGTTTGGAGGCAGCTTCAGTGAAACCCAGCACTGAGATCTCCCCATGGTTACATTCTGGAGACGAGGCACTGATGTCACAATTCTCCTTCAAACACAGGAAATCAGGGTTTCTGCAGGAGCAGTGCAGGTCCCTTACGGACAGCTGTGTGCACAAGGGAAGAGTCAGAGGGAACACCCCAGTGGTGACTGCTCCAGAACGGGTTTCAGCTCCTGCTCCCCGAAGGACCTGCAGAACAGCCCCGCCAAAGTCGCCCGTCCCCATTATTTACGGCGGCAAATAACTCAAGTGTTGCCCACGCTTCCTCACGCAGTTCACAGCACTCCTGCACGGGGAGCACCATTTCCTGGTGTCTGAAGGTGCTCGCAGCTTCATACAGTCAATTTTAATCAGTTAAAACCAGAACTGGATTGCTTTTTTTGGAGGGCGGAATGACAGCCGCCTCTCCAACTCGGAGGTGCAGCCTCCAAACTGTTTAAACAGAGAAGCAGAAGTTCCTTTGCCTTTAGAAACCTGGTCTTATCTGACTCCAAGGTTCATTCCACCCTCATCACAGCGCAAGTAACTTTCTCAGTGTCAAGTTCCATTTCCTGAGGCGCAGCAAATGCTCCAAGCTGCAAGGAAGTTGCTGAAGGACAATGCTGGGAACTGTGGTACTTTCAATTTCAGTGTCAGTTTAATTTACCATAAGAATTAAAAATTCTGGGACAGGAGTTTGTAGCTGTGTAGTTACTTTTGATCTGAACACCAGCATTCTGCATGACTTACCTTGTCAGCTCTAAACTCTTCACAGAAGGACTTTTTTTTTTTTTTTTAAACCAACATTTGTCAGTAAAGCACCTCCTGCACTCAGAATCTGTGCTGAGATCCCCAGACAGAGATGCAAATATAAAACATGCATGAGTGCCAAGCACAGGATGGGACAGGAATTTGTGAACTTCAACACACACTAATGTTCCTGTTCACACATCTCAGTTTTGCTGGTTGTATCTGATGAAAAGGGACAGCTCAGAAATACACTTTTATACATCTTTTTGACATTCAATATGCTTTTCCCCAGTACACCGTTTATCTCTGATGTACATCACCAAGCCGTGGGCTCGTCATAGGCCCTAATATCCACATTCAGAAAGGGATTTCATGTAAAATATCCTTCTCCCAGCTGTGTTGACTTTACAATGTGCTCTACACTTTGTACAGCATTTATATAAACCGGATTTTTGACCCAACACTTCTGGTGCTTTTTAGCCAGTGAAAAGCAAGTCTGGTAGCTCTGAGCAGTGTTCTTGCTACAGATCTAATCATTAGAACTTCCCCAGGAAACAGAGAAATGTGTGTCCAAGCAATGCCCATCTCCCTTTACCTGCTGCCGGGGAACAGTTTCATTTCTGGCTCAGACAAGGCTGCTCCGTGCTGGCACCACTTGGCCTTGCTGACTTCAGTGGCTCTGCTGGGAACCAGAACTTGGCCCACGAGGAAAAATATGAACACTAACGCTAGCAGAGAGACTTGCAGATATTTGGAAATGGAATGCAGATGCTTCTGGTTCTAGATCACCAACTTTAACAGAACACAGATTCTTCTGCCACCCCGTTTGTCAGAGCAGTGAACGCAGTCTTCAGCCTTATGAAGGCTGCTAAAAACCCCTGAGAAATGCATTAAAGGACTCACTCCAGTTCAAGAATGGGAAAACGACCAGAAGTTGAAGAATCAGTTGTCTCATAATATAAAGCCCAGCAACAAAATCAGTACTTGTTTTTTGAAAGCCTCAGCACACGCCTGAGACAGCCCTGGAGCTGAGTATGAATCAAAGAAGAACAGAGGTGTTACAACTGTTCCCACGGGAGAAAGCTTTGATATTCACCATCATTTTCATCACCTGGGTTTGATGCAATCACCATTTGAAGGTAAAATCTAAATTCTCATGCATCCTGTAAAAAGGAGTCAAGCAGTCCCCTGAATAATTTGTGAATTAAGTCTCAAGCCAAAATAGAAACCCATCACGAAATACACCTCTGAGTTCAGCAGCAACACCACTGGGCCTAGAGATTTTTGTATGGGGTTTAAGATTTACATTTTTCTGTATCATCTGAATACTTTGCCTTGAACCACTGTAGTGGACAAGAAGCCTTGCAAATGAGGCTACTACAAGATTCTGCAGTCCGATTCATTAGGACAAAAGTTAATTAAATCATGTTCTCTCCTCAGACATACTATTTTGTCTTAAAGATGATTAAACAAGAGACAAATGTAATTAGGACAGGAAAAAGTATAAGCCAAAAAGTTAATCTTATCATGTGTTTCAGAAAAATGAAGTAATAAATCACCTTGCCTTTTGTTTTGCTGTAACTGATAGCACACTGAGATCCTTCAGCTTTCCTGTCTGATTCAAGTATTGCACCTGATGAGGCAATTTAGAGGGAAACTGGGGCTGTGACAATAGACATTACATTTAGGGCAGAGATAATATATCTACAGCTTGGCTTATGCAGATGGTGCCCTTTCAGAGAGCAATCAACACAGCACCGGGTGGCGAGGTTCATGAAAACACAGACTGCATCCACAAACAACAATCAATATGTGAAAAATACATATAAACTGTCTCTTAAATAGAATCCCAATTCATAATCCAGAAAGTAACTGACTGAAGGGAGGCAGAGCCCCTGCACGTGTCGCTGGTTGCTCGTTGGTCAGACGTAGCCAAATGACAGAGAGCAAAACACAAGAAGGAAAACCATGTGCTGAAAGCACTGCCTGGGCATAAGAAAAGCTGCATTCGACTCCTGAGTCTGTCTTTGACTTTCTTTAGATATTAATTAGATCATTAGGTCTGTTCCTTATCAAGGAGGAGAGATAACAATGTGCCACTGGTCCTGTTTGGGTCAGATGCGCTGCCCGGTCACCGCAGCTGTGCTGAAGTCCCTTGGGGATGTCCCACAAACCCGGAGCCACAAACCCCGAAGCCCCGTTTGGAACACAGGCACCTGCACAGTTGGAATGTGTCGTGTACAGGAAAGGTCACCAGAGGCCTGACAGCTGAATTTTATAATGCAGCAGGATTAACACGGGAAATCAGAGCTCCAGACCCAGAACACCTGAGGAACACAGAGCCTGGTTTGTCCGGAGTCTCGCCAGGGCAGGGCTGCACGGAGCACAGCCAGGCTGCTCTGCCTCTGCTCCAGGCCTCGCTTCCTGGTGCTCTCCTGACCCCTGAGGATGCCCCACGGTCCGTGGTGGGTGTGACCCACAGCGCCCAGGCAGCGGCAGAGCCCGGGAGCTGCTGCCCCTCCTGACCTGTCCTCACTCTGCTCACCACAAGGAGAAACAAGGGGATAAGGGACTGAAAGTGTCTTTATTAAAAGATCATCTTCGAGTCAACAATCTCTTTAAACTGTGGGAGTAAGAATATTATGTTCTAGGGAAGAAAGAAGAAAGGTCAGCCTGCTTTCATGGCTACTAATTTAATCCAATCTTATACTGGACATGTCTCATTGTTTGGGCCTTTAAATATCCTTCACTGCTTCTACTCATTCAGGAATGTAATGGCCTGCTTGAAATATGATTAGAAAAAAATGCTTTTTAAAACCCCATTAAGATCTATTTTTGATGGAAGTTTCCTTCATAGCCTGCAGCTAAGAAAAGCTTTTATTATGCTGGCACCGTATCAATAAACTCAAAACAGAATTCTGCATTTGCACAGGTAATAGCTGATCTAGAAAACACCATTAGAAATGGAAAGCTGTATTAGTCACTGCAATGACACAGAGAGAAAACTGATGATGGAATGGTAAAGCTCATTAGGACTCAGCGCCATATATTTAAAGATGCTTTAAAAAGACTCCAAATGGTAAAAAATCAACTACATTATAATCATCAGCAGCATTTTCCAAAATCCAGATACTGGCTTTGGCCATGGATAGTGTTGGTTTCCTTGCTAAAACTCTCACACATGTACAGGGCACAGGAAAGACAGGTAACCAGAGAAAGTTCCTTTCCTGGAGCCAGCTGTCTGTGATAAACACTAATTATTATAACCAGAAGAACTCGTATTTTTTATTATTATACTTGTATCCAGACTCACCATTCTGCCATCACTGAGAGACTGGAAACCATCTCTCAGTAGCAAACAATTAACAACCTTTTTTTTTCTTACAGCACAGTTTTCGCCTGTTATTTAAACGTCTCCGACCTCGGTGAACAACGAAACCGAGCGAACGCCTGGGGGAAGCACCAGCGATTCCTGCTTTGCACAGAGGCTGAAAGGCTCAGACGGAGCACAGGGTGCATTTCAGAGATCCCCTCTCGCCGCAGCAGCCTGAAGCAGCTCCACGCTCCCCCCAGGAGCAGGGGGCTGCACCTCGGCAGTGCTGCTGGCACAGCACACACGGCACACACGGCAATGCCGCCCGCAGTGATGTCCTTTCACCGGCCCCACGCCCGAGCTCCGAGCGCTCGAAGGCGGCCGGGGAGCCGCGCGTCATCCCCGCAGCTGCGGCGGGGCCCGGCTGCTGCTCCATGGCAACCCCGGGCACCCGCGGCGAGCGCCGCGTCCTGCGCTGGCACAGGGAGGGAACGGGGCTGGCACGGGGAGGGAGCGGGGCTGGCACCAAACACAGGGAACAGGGCTGGGTACCACAGAGGGAACAGGGCTGGGTACCACAGAGGGAACAGGGCTGGGTACCACAGAGGGAACAGGGCTGGGTACCACAGAGGGAACAGGGCTGGGCACCAAACACAGGGGAACGNAACGGGGCTGGGTACCGCACACAGGGGACCAAACACACAGGGCACCAAACACAGGGAACAGGGCTGGGTACCGCACAGGGAGGGAGCGGGGCTGGCACCACACACAGGGAACAGGGCTGGGTACCGCACACAGGGAACAGGGCTGGGCACCAAACACAGGGAACAGGGCTGGGTACCGCACACAGGGAACAGGGCTGGGTACCGCACACAGGGGAGCGGGGCTGGTGAAAGGACATCACTCCTACTTCAAAACTACGGAAACAACAGTGCTTTAAACAGAGGCTGGTTGGGGTGTCCAGCGCTTACCCTTTACCCAGAAGGCTGCTAGTGCCCAGCAGTCATTTAGATTTCGTGTGTTCCCCTTCAGTCCTGGCAAATGGAGCAGTGAGAACGGACTCTGAACAGACCTGGAGGTACAGCCTGACTGCTGCAGTCATTTCTCTTTTCTGTTCTCAAGACCCAAATCCAAACCAATGCTTTTTGGTTTACACCCCTTTATGATGCGTCTTGAAGGCACAAATTATTTGTGTGAAGGAAATAACCAGCAAAATCCCCACTAACTCCAGGGGTGTCCCAGGTTTGCCTCACGTCGTCGTTTTTAAGAGTGCTGGCTCTGGGTCTGCAAACAAGCACCTCCCTTCTCAAAGGCCTCCTCTTAAGGGAAATCTGACGCAACATTAAAAGACTGACTCCACTTTTTTTACCAGAAATGTCTTTCACCAGACCTTAACATTCAGTTCACATCACAGCTATGTAATTATTCTTTTCAGAAGCAGAGATGCAAAGAAGGCATTAACAGCCATTCAAAATATCACATTTATGCACTTTTCTCGTCATATTAAATATAATTACTTCTGATGCAATCAAACTCATATCCTTCAAATGGATAAATCCAGCACCAAATTTAGAACCTCAAGCTTCAAACATCAGGCTCTTAAAGCAAAGCTTTAAGCCTTTACTTTCAGTTCAGTGAGGTACAGAGAAGAATAGTGAGAACATAAGATTTAAAAATGGTATTTTAAAATTAATTTTCTTTAAATGATTGTTAGTTACTGGTTGCAGAGTGCTTTGAAGATCAAAGGTGATATATGAACTACATCTCATAACTCAGCCAGCAGGAGATGGGGACCAACTAACTGGCCAACCCTTCTGAAAGTTTCTTCTCTAAATTCCAAAAGGTGCCTGAAAATCAGAACATGTGCAAACACGTGGAAATCCAACCAGAAAAAACCTGCTGCTGTTCAGAATCAAGTGTCAGGATGGATGCACCAAACTGGACTGGAATGTGCTGGTTAGGACCACAGACCGTGCACAGGACCCTGCACTTTTCACTCATGCATCCAGAACTTAGCATTGGAATTATTTATGTCATATTTCTGGCTTTAAACTCTGGTTTCATCACAAGCTACGTACGTGTTTTATGTAAGCACTACTGTCGTTCTGCAAGAGTTTAGGAAATCAGTACCAAGCACGCTGCTTTGAAGAGGGTGGGGTTAAAGCCTCCTCCTCCCAAACTCCCCCCTCAGAAACCCCCAGGCTCCCGAGGCTGTGCACAGCCAAACAAAAAACCCCCACAACCAACCAAAAGCAGCAGCATGGGCTGCAAACAAAACTTGCCTTCAAATGCCTCAGTTGCCATAAAACTGTAGAAATAAAGACGGGACTTACTAAAAACTGCCAGAGATGGTGCTTTTGATTTAAGGTGGTGACATGAGACTTAGAAATCTGTGTCTCTTCTATAAACCGGGCCTGATCAAAGATCTTCTGTGAAGCTGCAGGCTGCAGACGTGATGGATCATCTCCAAACTGTGCGGGAGAAAAGAGCACAAGTCAGCGGCCAGTTTGTCACCACTGCACGTGCCCTCGCTCTTCCAGCCACACAACCTGTCTCCTTAACAGGCTTTTCACTGCACGTGCCCCCAAAAGCTGCGGGGAGGTGATGGTTAATTACCCACTACATGCAATAAAAGCCAACCCAAATTAATAAATTCAGCCTTGCTGGAGAAATATTTCCGGCAGGGCAGGCAACAAGACTCAGGTCCAACATGAAACTCCAAAATAAGCCTTTAAATGGTATCATCATGGGTACCTTGAAAGAAATTAACTTCAGAGGACAAATGAAACAATTCGGTTCCAATAGCTTCTCTGTGAAATGTAGGGACATAGAACGAAGCAGAAAAATTCTGTCGAGTATTTATCATCACACTGAAAGTCTGCCAGAATATCTCTTCACATTAACAACAGATTTCCAGCGAAGGTAATACAAAGCACCATCAGAAATCCTGGAGGTTTTTTGCTGTCTCACCCACTCAACTCACAGTACTCATTAGCTTAAGAGGGATCTTTAGATTTGATATTTCAAATCTTTTTAGATGGAGTCAGTGAAGACAACATTCTCAAATTCCTTTTCAAAAAGGTTTGGGAACGACCACCTCAAATACACTACATTTTCATGCAAACATCCTTTGAAGTCCACGTGTTTCTGAGAAAACCTGAAGGATCCTGAAGTTGGGATAGTTCAAATCCCCTTAACTCTCTGCTAAGCATTTTTTGTTCTGGCCAGCAATCAAACACCACTTGCAAAATGACTCAACAGAGCCCGTGAGTCACGGGAGAGACGCAATCCAAAGTCCCTGAAACCAGCGGGAAAACTCCCCCCGCTCCCTGGGTGGGATCCCGGCTGGTTACAGCTCAGCTCCACAACCCAAGAAAAGGCCCAGTAAAGCACTTCTTCCCTCAGGCAGAATTAGCTTCCCTTCCTCACACCAAGCCAATCCATTTTAATGCCACCTACACCATTTTCAGCTGCTTCTTCAAGAAAGATAAAAACTAGGGGAAAAGTTTCTTAAAAATAAAAAAGGATTTAAAAAACAATATAACACAGCATTGTGACAGTTGTAAGTGAATCAAGTCTGATGTAAAGTCTAGCATGAAATGCAATCAGCTGGTCCTCCCTAGGCTCAGATTAGGAAGTCGCTGAGGTGGTTCCACATTCAGATCCTCATGGAAGTGTCCACGGACAGGATGAGTGGTGGCTGCCTCCACAGGGATCAGATGCAGGTCTGGCAAAAAAAATCTCCCGCAATTTTTAAGACTTAATTTACAGGGCTACAGCTCAAGTGACGGAATGAGCTGATGGGAGGGACAGCAAATACGTGCAAGGAGGAAGCCTCTACTGGCAGGGTTCAATGTGAGAGCTCCCAGAGGGTGCACAGCAGCGAGCATTGGAGCAGTGCTGGGGGCAGCCCCCATGCACTCAGGGAACACCTGCACAGTGCATCCCTTGCCACATACACACATCCAAGGCTGAGTATTCAACAGCACGGCAGCGCTGATAAAAAACCAGAAGAAATGCAAGTGTAAAAATAAGGGTTTTTTTTCAGAATTTCTCACTTTTAAGAGCGGCGGAGACAGCGTGGGATGGACTGAACACAGCCCCCATTCCCCACAGGTAGATAATTCAGAATTAAAGCTGGGCCTGGGGGAAGTGGTTTTAGTTTTCATTCATCTGGTTTGATTGGTAATAAATTATTTTCCCCAAGCAGAGCCTGTTTTGCTGCAACAATAATTCCTGAGCAATCTCCCCCTATCCTTGACCCCGAGCTTTTCATTCTGTTTTCTGTCCCCTGAGGAGGGGAGGAGAGGAGCAGCTCTGGTGGCACCTGGACCCAGCTCCCAGCCTGACTCCAGGAGAACACAGAGGGACTTCTGCAGTTAATTCTGTGAGACCTTTTGCTGCATCCTCGCTTTTCCACAAAGTCCTCACAACTCCCGACCACATGCTCTATCCTCACATCCCTCTTTTTGCAAGATTCAGGTCAAAATAACCAAGTGCAAAGTCGTTAGAGCTGCTGGAAGAGCAGTTTGAGAAATAAATAGTGTTGCAACTAGGGCTCTGAAGCAGCAAGGCACCTTTCCATAATATTTGGTTTGGGTTGCATTTCACTAACTAGAAAACAAAAAAACTGAGTAGAAAGATCTGCTGATTAAGCTCAGCAAATTAAATTCCGATGAGCCCCCACCTTTGCAGAGATGGCTTCATTTCAGCTACGCTGAGGGGGTGGGAGGGAATTGGGAAAGGCTCAAAGCCAGCCCACACAGAGCAGTGTCCTCAGGATCCAACACTCGGCAGGAAAACACGACAATAACTCCCTTCCACCCCGTAAACAACACTTGGGTCTTGTCCTCTCTGCAAACTGCTAAAAACTGCCGAGCTATCGGTTCCCAGCTCTCTCCAGCCAACAGCTCTGCCCCCTCAGTGGCTGCATCGTCACATAAACATCCCTGTGCTTCTTCCTTGTGCCAAAGAAAACTTCCCGAGGAGCGTTTGCCAAAGGCATCCAACTGCCCTCCTTAACATGCTCCCTGGCTCTGGCACCCGGGAGAACTCGGGACCATCCAGCCAGGGGCACAGCAAGGTTACAGCCGTCCCCAGCAGTGTTACAGAACTGCATCCCACGCTCTCGTTCTGTTCCATGGATCCCCGATCCCCTGCTGAACTGCAAACTTCCCGGCCGATCGCTCTCGCTGCTGCACAAACGCAGCACGGCCCCGTCTGGAGCCCGGACTTGTGCTAACACCCATCATGGAACGGAACGGGGGAGAGGATGACAAGCATGAATAAGTTCTTCCAAAGACTCTTATTTTTTCCCTGAAATGGAATTCTAAAAATACCTCTGGATAGTGTCCCTCCACACACGAAACGGCGAGTGCATCCTGTATGCGCTGCTAAATATCAGAGGTTGCAGTCTAACAGATTGCACAGAGTTAATGATAGATACTTCCACTCCTACCCCCACATTTCCATCTATTTTTAAAAGCCTTTACTTACATAATGTTTGGTGTCTTCATCAGCACAAATCTAATTCTGATGACAGCATCAAGGCTGTACTCGTGGGCCATGGGAAATCACTCAGAGAAGGATGCATCCCTACAGTTCTGCTGGGCCTGGGCCTGGAGCTCGGGATCTTTTACTTATTCATGAGTTCCCTGAGGAGAACCAGTGGCTGCCTTGTGTCAGCCGAGCAGGATCGTAATTCAATCCCCCCTGGAACCTGTCTATCTGAGTGACTCATTAGGGTGCAAGCTGACTGCTGAGGAACTCTGTTGACAAAGCCTTCTGCTGGGGATGGGGGATATTTTGAGAAGTCACTTCACGCAGTACAAGTTATCAAAGTTTGGTTTTCAGAGGTGGCATTATTTCTTATAAACAAGTGCAGTGGAGCACATTCACACCGTGGAAATGTTTTGCTGCAGAGATTGTGTCAATGGAATGTGGGATTCTTGATGGGCACGGGCCTTAAAAATGCAAGTTCACAGCTGCAGCTTGGTGTTCAGGCACGGGATTTGCCATCAAAGTGTTGGTTTGCAAAGAGTTATTACCGTTCTTGTGGAATTCCAGCCTCCCCTTAGGGCTCTCTGAGTATAAAAGACAAAGAGACCCCTGCAGTTTCACAAATTTACAGCTCCAGTATCCACAGTGTCTCTGTAAATGCAGGTAAAAATCCTGTCAGAGCCATGTGCTTATGATAACATCCCTTGCAGAGTGTTCACTCAGGAAAGGCTCGGGTAACAGAGACAGCAGGAGGAGCTGCCCTTTCCCAGAGATCACTGCCTCAGCGCACACGCGGGAGGAAAGTTCGCTGGAGAACTGAAAAAGTCTTTCCAGGAAAACCCCTCCCAGGAGCTCGAGTGCCAGGCTGATGTTCCTGCCGGGCACTGCTCGCAGCTCTGTGTGGAGAGAACCTGCCCAGCAAAGGTTTGCAGAGGAACCAGAACTCGGACGGGTTACGCTCAAATAAGTTTGGTTTTAGTGGTCATGAATCTGAAAGATGCTGTCACTGTGTCGTGTCTCTCATGATCTCTGACGATGCATTAGAAATAATCCAGCAATTGACTTTGGCCCTAAATCGAGGTGATGAACACGTTGTGATCCAAGAGCCAGCAGCCACGGCACACAGAGGACAGGAACACTCAGCACGGAAGGCAAAACGTCAACAACTCTAAGTTCTCACTCTGCTGAAGCAATTCCGAAATGTTGAGCTTGTAATGTAAGATAGTCCAATAAATCCTTCACAAAACACATTTCAATCTTTCCCCTTATATTGAAAGGATTATCCTGACCTACCTCTGCCTTTAACACGTCCTCCTCCTTTTGCCTCTGTCAGAGTACAAACATTCGGTGTTAGTGAAATAATCAGCAGTATTACCATGTACAGCTCTGCACCGTGTGGGTGTGTGCAGAGAAAGACATATTTCATACAGATACTAACCAAGATGAAGTATTTTATTTACCATCTATAATTAATTTATTACAATTTATTACTGTCTGATTAAGTCTAAGCAGGTAACAATGAGATTGTTGGATTAGGAGCACTGTGAAAGTGCCTATTAATTTTTCAGGTTAAAGATACTGCAGAGAACAAACTCATTGCCCGCACTGTGGTAACGCAAGGCAGCGTGGCAGAGTTTCAGACACGGGACGTGACACCCCGTGGTACCCACAGCACAGAAAAATACTGCATATCTCAGACCTCCACCAGCTCCCAGTGTGTATTTGTCCATTGGTTCCCATACAGCCTCTATTAAAAGATTAAAAGCTATGAATTTTTACATGTGCCTGCAATTTTACCAACAGGGAAAACTGAAACCATTGTGACACTGAAAGAACACAACATTGCATGCCAGAACTAATGGGATCTTTATCACTATTTAAAAAAAAAAAAAAGGTGGGGCACTGCATCTTACCCAAAGTTCAGAATCCTCACTGGTTCTAGAACCCCACAGCAGCTCCTCCCAGGTCTGCTGCAAAACCTGAGCCAAAAGTCAAACCCCAAGGAAACGCAAAATGTCTTTTCTATTGATTTATTTACTTTTCAGCACAGCTGCCTGCAGCTCCCAGGGCTGCTGCCTGGTTCCTGCCCCGTCACTGCCCGTGCCTGGATAGCATCTGACAGGGCACTGCAGGCACCCACCTGCACCCACCCTCCACACAGACACAACTGCGCCCTCCAGGCAGCCCCGCCAGCAGAAAAAACCGCTTCACGTGCTCTGCAGCCTTACCACGTTTTACTCTTTCACCGACAAGGAATCATCTGTTTATTATAATTCTGCGTTTTCACCAGATCTTACCCAAACCGGTGGATGTGCACAGCCCCTGACACAGGAATGGGGCTGAGGTTAACTTTAAATTTCACATGCAGGAAAGGGGGAGAGGTTTGAGAAGGGATGACAAGCTCCTTACAACACCAGAAAGCTGCTAAAGGAGTGGTACTGCCCAGGAAGCAAGCCTTGGGGAGTTATAAAAACTGCTGTTAAAAAACGAAAGAACCTTATAATCGCTTGCAAAATTATGACTCCCCACAAGAAGACACTTTTAAGAAAAAGGACTCAACCAGTGAAACAACGTGGAAATTCACGATTCCTAAACTATTGATTTTGAACTTGGCCACCACAACGCTGCAGACCTAATTTCTCTATTCAGGATGTAATTCCTCTGCTCTACTCAGATCAGGACTTGGCTGCAACAAAAGAGAAGATATTTTCTGTCATATTAAAATATGAAAATGATTTAATTTCCTCACTCTTGCATGTCTTTTTTTTTTCTGTTTTGTAACCACACAAGTGATATTAACGGACAGGCAAGGGCTCAGTTTAACAGGAAAATAACTTTTTTTGATAGGTACTATGTTAATACTCCTAGAAATGGTCCCCACAGCACATTTGGTGCCAGTAATGGTCAGCATAAAGTCCTCACAGAACACCTCAAATGCAGTTGGAGGAGCCCTCTCCTGGTGTCCCTCCATCAGTGAGGCTGAACCACGCAGTGTTTGATTTAATGTTTCAGTATTCAGTCAAGTATTATCCTCAACCCTGTTACAACTGAGAATATAGAATTGCTTTGATGATATTTGTCTTACAATTTGAGAGCTTCTTGTTGTGTTAAACAATCACCAGTTTTGTACCATGACATCATATTTCAAAGTCACAGAACAAATTAATTAGCAAGATCGTGCCACCTCGTCCTTAATCTCATTAGAGAAGACTAATGGCTACAGAATCAATTATTTCATACAGATTACTGCCTCAACACCATCAGCCTTTACATCACATGGGCTCATTCTGAATTTTCAATTCCATTGTAATTTCCTCCACTAGTTTAATTACAACCCTTAATTAAGTCCCTTCTTTAATCAAGTTTATAGCTATGTCCATTCATCGATGGCTGCATATAAAGTAAGAAACAAAGAGCAGCTAACAGAACTGTGGGGCCAGCAGCAGAGCTTGCCCAGGATTTGACCGGCCCCGACCTCTGCCCCAGGAACTGCAAGCGCTCCTTCCTCTGAAATATCCACAGTAAGCTCGTGACAAACACAAAGAAACCCAAATTTTTGGCTGAGGTTTACAAAACCATGACACAGTTTTCATTTTGCAGTCCCCGAAAATCCAGCAGGCTCGTGACTGCATTTACACACTTCACTGTCAAGTCTTCTGTCAGTCCAGGTTCTGGGCTATGCGGGTGCTGGATTTTTCAGGACAGATAATTTCATTTCCAAAGCAGTAATTGAGATTTTCCAGCTTCACACTTCACTGTTTGCATGAACAGTTTGTATTTCTTTCCAATGCGGCGTGGGGAATGTCAGCCATGAGAATCGTTCTCTCTGAGCGAGTATCAGCGGAGCTGGCAGCTAAATGCTCACTTTATAAACACACTAACACATAAAAGCCTTGCCACAGTAAGAAACACTTGTTGGACCTAAAGAGAAGCGTGTCAGTACAGACCTGCACAATACCAACAGCCAAATCGTAATTAACAATCACACAACATAATTAATTACTGCTTGGTATTTTAATAGAAAAGAGTAATAATTCTTTTACAACAATCGTAACTGTCTCAAGAAAAACGTTTAAATATTCTCAATTAACCTGCAGAATCTTCCTGATTTGATCAGAGAGATGTGAGATTTCACAAGTATTTGACACTTTTTAACTGGGCAAAAAAGGAAAGTTTCTGGTCTTCAGTGACCTGCAGTGAATGAGGAGGTTGGAATGGCCAGGAATAGCCTCTGCCCTTCTGATATCTTTAATGAGCTCTACCCATTTACTTTTTCCCCTCTCTCAAACTAATAAAAAGCTAATTTATGTCCCTCCCTAACTGCAGTGCCAGAGCCAGCACAGCCATCCCCTCCTGACCATCAGACCCCCCAGTCTGGAGCTATTTTTGCCATTTCTTCCCCCTTCACCTCACACCCACAGAGTCCTTGGTTTTACACCCGCCTCCTGTCCCTCCAGCTCTGTGACTGTCAGAACCCGCTGCCAGTCTCTCACCAGCCTCCCTGATGAGGGCACAGTCCTTGCCACCCCAGCCCCAGATCTGCCCTTTCCCGTGGTGCAGTCAGCAGCTGTAAAATATTTTGAGTTTTCCGATGTTCTAAGCACGAACTGATGTCTTAGGAAAGGCTATGAAACACCAAACACTCCTATGCCAAGCACTATGAAACACCAAATAAATTCAGAGTGACACATTTCTCTATTGGTTGGACACATTTCTACTTTTGCTTTGTTTGCTGATTTTTTTTTCCCACCATAGTAAAAAAATTTCTTGTCATTTCTTGATAAAGAGCCCAAGTGGCTTTTTTCTTCAATTCCATCTTTCGTGTTCTCATGCATAACTGCTAAAACTATCCACTGACTTCTTCCTTCAAGCTCTACTAGAATAAATGTACCAAAAGGAAATTAGCAACAAAAATGAGAAAAGCCAATGCCCTCTCTGTATGCAAATTTCTTCTCTTAAACACAAAAAACGAGACCATGAGAATCCTATTTCACTGAGCAAATTTACAAAAGGTCAGAAAGCTTGATCTTTGTCACTGGTGTACTCTGTCTGAAAGCTGAACTGCCATTTAAATATTCATAAGGGAGAGCTGTAATTGCAGGTTGAGAGCTGTGAGAGAGCTCTGCATGCTCAAAACAGCAAACTGAAAATATTCATGACGTGGGAGATGTTCCACCAAAGGAAAGTTTGGGTGAAGGAAAGGAGTACTAACCTGGCATTTCAGCAACTTCTGAATGGAAGTGTCTTAAAGCCTTTTATTTTTGGGGTCTGTTATGAGACACACACACACAAGAGAAATTCAGACTTTCCCAGCCACTGAAAACTGATGAAAAAAGTGGTTCCAAATGATGACAGGACCACAAGCAGTAGATGGAACCATGTTTCATTTCTACAAATATTTTTTAATGAAATAAAAAAAAAGGGAGGAGAAGCAGCTGCCCACATGTCAAAGTGGAGAGAGCAAACAAAGATGTTCAGACCCTGCTGCATCCACTAACTGGGCTTGCCACCAGCAACAGAGCCCTCTCCCAGCACATTAAGGGTCCTTGCTACATCATCTTCCTGCCTGATCCTCGTTTAATTAAACTAAATTTATACTTGTCCCTCCAGCTTGATATTCAGTTTACTGAAGTTTCTTTTCAAGTTATTCTATTTGGCACCCCAGGAAAGCTCAGAGATTTCCCAGCCAGTTCCTCCCACACAAACCCGGGGTAACACAAGTGCTCCCCTCTGCCTCCTTTCCCTGTGCTCCCCTCAAGCCCGGGAGCGCGTCCCACATGCAGGGAATGTTCCCATTTTGGCCGTTCTGGAAATTCCCTTCCAGCCGCGGGGAGCCCCAGCCCAGAACTGCTCCAAAAGGGTCTCTGCAAACCACAGCAACCAAAGGGCAGCACAGCAAATGCTCACACAGGTGAGAGCACGTTTTGAGAGAAAAATGCTTGAAGAACTACCTTGCAATAAACTGGATGCTTGAAAGGGAAGTGATTGCAAGATAAATAAAATCTAAACTCTATCAAAAATACACACAGTGAGATTGACAGGAATTCTTCTTAAGCATCTGAGGAGAAGGAGTATTTGGCTTTCCAGAAAGGATAACTATCTGCGGGGTCCCCACCTGATTATCCCCACGATACTGGGAGTTTGGAAAGCAAGCTGTCATGGGAGTGGGCTCCAAGAGAAAGAACCACAACTTCTTGTTAAACAACTTTTTTGGAAGCCTGTAACAAAACATGCTGGTTGGTTAGACCAGGCAACATCCCAAAATACTCCACTGATGACACCTGGTGGAGTTGCACAGTGTTTTCTGTCAGCTTCCCGAGTACATTTCAGACTGCAGGCAAGCAGGGCATCAGACGTGAGGACAGGGGGTCATGTGAGGATCTCCACTGCACGCTGAACTCACTGTGGAATCCTTCCCTCCATCCTGCACTCACGGCACCTCAAAGGAAAACCTTTGTGTGCTGTAGAATCCAGCACTGCTTGGCAGAGAGGCAGAAGAGAAAACATAAATTACAGAACGTGGTTAGGAAGATGCAGGGCATCGCTACCAAGTCCTTGACTCAGAGTAAACAATCTTAAATGTACAGTCCATGAGCAAGGGCATTAAAAATGACAAGATCTCACAATTCACTAATATTTGGCGTGTCAGCCAGGACAAAAATGGAGATGAGTATTTATTAATGAGCTCACATCTGTTCACATAAACTTTTTTTGTTTGTTTGCTTGTTTTTGTGAGGGGATTGCTTAAGAAAAGCCTTGCAGTGCCAAGTCCCTGAGCACCTCTCGTTCAGAAATCTCCTCAGCACCAAACTGTTGAAGACTGGAGGAACACGCACACCAAAGACAGCTCTGCATTTGCCTTGCTCTTACTCCTGTCCAGGCAGACTGTTGGTCACTGGCTGAACTAAGTGGACTTTTACTCTGCATTCATTTCATGTTTTTGAATTATCGTGTTCCTTACATCCCAGCACCACCCCCCACTGCCAGCTGTGCCATTTGTTAGCTTTAAACCCCAGGCTTATTTGAACACCCATTCTTCTGCCCAGTTTTTGTATTCTACCCAGGGTTTCTCTTTCAGTGTGGGGGCTGTGGAGCAGGAGAGCGTTTCGAGACTGCCACGTCAGCATCCCCGGCTGGAACCATTCCGGGCACGTCCACGTACAGACATTGAACCTTCAGTTCTGCCATCCAGCCACAAGTCCCACCACCTTGAAGGAAACCCCCGTGGCGTGTTGGGAAGGGCCACACGGCCTGAGCGGTGCGGGGCCGCTGGCCTCTCCCGGGGGAGCTGGGATGGGAGGGACAGGGGTGCTCCCTGCTGCCCCGGCTCCCTGCCACCTGCAGCGCCTCGGGTTCATTTCCACAGTGCCGTTCTTCACTTTTATTTCTGTGCTTGCCGTGCAGGAAAGATGTGCAGGACAGTAACCACCACAAAGGAGCTGAGGGACAGCTGGTGGCAGAAAAGGAACCTGAACTTTCCCAGGAGCTGCAACTCGAACCTGTTGATTTCAGCAAAAAAAAAAAAAACCCTCTTCCTTTTGAAACTGAGCTCTGGTGATAGACAAAAAATCTCTGCCTTGAAATGCAGACACAGACACATTTTCTGGCCTGGATGTGGAAGGTCGTCACCTTTAATAATCCTGCTTCCTCCACTAGTTTGGGCTGCCAAAGAAACCAAACTACTCTGGTGGCTGTCAGCTCTTTCACAGGATCAAGAATAAATGACTAAGGTGCGTTTGTCACCACACAAAAAAAAATCCTCCTATCTCTGTTCAAATATCCCTCCAATATCAGCCAGACTGAACAATTCCCACCGTGACAGCAAAGAGGAAACACCACTGAAAATGCTGAGTTTAGCTCGTGGCTAATTACACAGATCTAGCCTGGGGTGAATGGTGATCTTGATTGTGAATGGGAAGATTGTTGATTAGATTCTTTAATAAATAAATTTAAAAATTAGAGCTCACTTGTCACTTGCAGCTCGAAGTAAGAAAGAACAATAGGCAGTGCTGGAGGCTCTCCAGGCATGCAGTCCCAGCACTGGAACAGAAACACCCACAGTGATATCACCAGAATGATAAAATGAATGCAGACAGCTGACAAGGGAAAAAACCCCTTAAAAGCAATAAAATGCTCACACCAACTGATGGAAAAAAGCGCAGAAAAACTATTATTTACTTTGATTTGGTAAGTGAACTATGTGGCAAGGTGAACTACCTCCTTCCAAATGAAGGAATAAAAATCAGCTTAGGACTCGGCTTTTCTTTTCTTTTTTTTTAAATTTGAACTGTAAAATCTTCAGAAACTATATTAAGCTATAAAATATTAAACTACTTTTCCACAGTTTTCCGCACTTTTTTCCACCAAAAGTCACCATGGCTCTGTGCTCCCTCTTTTTGAAGCAGACATTCTGTAACCTTCTTAGCACACTGAAACTCCTCACAAAATCCAGCACTGGTGGGAGCTCTGCTGAGCAAACTCCTGCTTGCAAAAGCCTCTTCTCACTTCTCATATCCTGGCCTTAATTTTCCTCTTTTATGCACTCAATATCACATTGGTTTGCCCTTTCAGTTTAAAAATTTCTCAATCACTCTGATTTTCATCATGGCCCTTCCTTTAGCTGACACCAATTCTCCAAAGCACTGCGGTCTTGAGGGTTCCCATATTTTTAGCTACTGTGCCAAATTGCTCTGAATTTAATTAGTTAAACACCTGGCTGCAGAAATCTATCCTAAATTCAAAGTGAGAGTCTGCTGTCAAGGTTTTTATGATAAATTCAAAGCCACTTTGGTACCTTCTGGGCAGGAAGTTCTGATGCAAGTGGCTCACGGTGCTGTGTTACATCTAAAAACCACTTCTAGCTAAAAGTCTCAAAAAGCAGAGCATCACAGAACGTGGCAGTAAATCCTGTGGCCAGAGCATGAAATGCAATTCTTGAGGAAAATACAAATCTGGCTATCTAGACGGAATAATTGCTTCATTACTTTTTAGCACTCTGATATAAAAAATGACAAGTATAAACTAAGATAAAGAGGCAAGAGACGTGTCTATACTACCGAGTATTTCTTTCATGAAGTATCAAATAATTTACCTAAGTGACAAATTAGAAAAAGGTTTTTGAGCATAAGGCTGGCTGATTTCTCCATTTTATTCATGCTGCACATACGGGCACCCCGTGTGTCCTGGAAAACCGGGGTGAGAAATCCCCGTGTGCCGAATGTGCACACAGCCACTCTCCACAGACTGCAGGGGAGCTTTGCCTTCGCTCCCAACTCAAACCTGCACAAACCTCCTGACCAAGGGAAAAAAGCCTTTATGAGCACCAGATATCCATCGATGTTGAATCTTCTAGAATATTCTTTTTGACATTCACAACATCTCATGTATTAACACAGACTTCACATTCAGGTTTCACAGCAGTTCAAAGGGTGTGTACATGACAAAGCTGTCACAGCTCCATCCCCGTTCAGCAAAGCTTTTATAGCTCAGGTTTTAGCACCATGTGTGAACCAGCCACTGTGCCACTCTGCAGGGGCTACACACCAGCAAATGTAATACCCCTCTTTTCCGTGGGGCTGTTGATTTTTATTTAAATGAATTATGTATCAGCCAGACCCGTTTTTCTTTCATTTCACACATGTAACTAATATATTTCTTACTGGCATTATCCCTGAGTGGTATTACCACAAGTCTAAGGAGAATCAGGCCTTTAAGCCCTAAGTATTATCAACACAAAATGTAAATCCTTTAAAAAGGATTTGAGGTGGCTTTTTATGAGAAAATGACAGTCAGGAAAACATCTGACTGCCTCTGACATAAACAACAGGACAAGAGCTGAAGATTCATCTCCGTGAAGAAATCTGAAACCCAAAGTGAAGCCGGAACTGATCTGGTAACAGCTGGTATCTCTCAATAGCCAAACCACCCCACTTTGCCATCCCCATCCTGGCAGCAGCCAAAGCATCATTCTGGCAAAAGCAGAATCTCCCCCCGCCAGGCAAAGAGCACCTTGACCCTGTCTCGCAGAGCCCACGACCTCCCCACCTCTCCCAGGGGCAGCACTTTGAAGGATTCTGTGGCAAACAGCAGAGCTGCCTCTAATTCCGTGATCATCAGGGCTCTGCTGATAATTATAAATGATGTCACGGCCGAGTTTAAATGTATCTGCCAAAACAGAAATTGAACCTGCAGAGAGAGAGCATTTTTTTTTTTCCAGTGCAAGCCTTTGACATAAGCCCTGCTGGATCCGTGCCTACATAGGCAGCCAAAAACATTAGCAAACAGAGCAGCCCTACAGCACGGCCACCTGAGCACTGCAGGCCTTCCCCTGCGTTCCAAAATCACTGCAGTCCACAGCTTTAACTCTACAGGTGAGAGTCTGTCAGCCTGGCCAGGCACTAATGGGCTCATCAAAAGGGATTCTCAGCCTGTGGAGTATGAAACCAGACAGAGATGTGTCCGCACTGCTCCTGACTCTTCAGGTCCAAGCCACCCTTAGTACAAACAACACAACTCTTTCTTCAGATAGTGAGAATTTGGGATCATCTGTATGGAAATTATAAATGATGCACCAACATTTATTAGCATCAAACATTTTTCAAAATGTACTCCAGTTACTGAGATTAAAGATGTTTATTATTAAAAATTAATCACATTTATTATACAAAATCGAAGATATAAATCTCCATGGGATTATTTTGTTTATCGTTAGAGGTATATAAACACCTACACTCGAGCAAGTTGTCTGGGCCCTCTTACAGTCAATGAAGAAATGGGCACTTTAAGATGTAATTTATATCCACTCTAAGACAGGTTCTAAAAATAGGAAGCTTTCCTTCTCCATCTGATTTTTATAACTTATTTCTGCCTGAGCATTAGTCACTCGCCATGGTCTCTGTGATGGTGCTAAAACTGGCCACACTAACAGCAAATTTACCTTGACTTCCTACTTGCTTTTCTTATGAGTCATTTAAAGCTCACCTGGACCCCCCCCACATCTGTGCTTACACCTTCATTCCGTGTGGAGCTGTGCCTCGAACAGCTGCTGCCACTTGCCCTTCTCCAGGGGAGCTCTTTGGATAAAGGCAAGTTAAATAACTGTATTATCACAGGTCCAGAATTAAGCCCAGGAAGTGAGAATCAATTTACTTTGACTTTCCTATTAAGTTATGTGAAGATTAGTTAAAGGATTTTCTTTTTCTCTGGCCTCCATCTGCATCCTGTATAAGCAAAAGGGTAGAATTGATGATATGCAAGTCACATCTATCTTCCTCTTTGATCCAGTTAATGAAACTGAGATTCAGTGCAATTTCCTGCCTTCCATCGTTTAAGGAATGTGGTTACTTTGAAGATTCCTTGAAGCTTACAGTATTTTTCCTTATAACTAAATTCTGTTTCTCCTGGATATCTTATTTCTTTATCACTGCCTGTAGAAGTTGTTAGTATAAACCTGTCTAAAGCATTCTAGACTGACTGAGCTCCACAAACTTAAGTTCTGACTTGAACTGATATAAAAACTTTTCTAGAAAATGTCTTTTGCTTTTTCTCTCTCTCCCTTACACACGAATCATGTATTTCTAACTGCTGGTGCTAGTACCGGAGCAGCATTTAAACGATGGGTTCAAATATGCTAAAAGGGATGAGAAAGGTGTCTTCATCAAACTAGTGCTCAGCTGGCAGAACTGAAGTGGCTCAGGACAACACCCCTTCCCTACAGAGTATGGAATCCACAGCTACGCCATGACTGTGGACAGAGGGAAGAGGAAAATGCTTCTCCTGTCTAAGAGTGACAAGAGCACAAAGAGGAGAGGCCAAAGGCCAAGGCTGCTGCTGACCAATGCACGCTCTGTGCAGTTCCTGAGCAAAAGCCTTCCTGGGCAGCACCTGCCCACTGCCCACTGCGTGCGGGGGGCCGCAGCCAGGCCGGGCAGCCCCGGCTGGACAGGGCTGGGCAGGGCTGGACAGGGCTCTGCTGGGCTGGACAGGGCTGGGCTGGGCTGGACAGGGCTCTGCTGGGATGGGCAGGGCTGGGCTGGGCTGGACAGGGCT
>VXAZ01001058.1:470582-514037 GCA_013399875.1 Gymnorhina tibicen | reverse complement strand
CACTACACAACTGCTGGGTTTTTTTTTTTTTTTTGGTTGTTCATTTATTTTTAATTTATGCATCAGGAAATGACTGAAAATGTTTCATGGACACTGTACAGAAACCTACACATCTCCTGGTAAGTTTACTCAGTGGAGCAGAGCTCTGGTGTGGGCAGAACATCCCGTTTTGAATCCCAGCTCTGCCACTGACTCACTGCAGGAATTTGGTGAAATCATGTGCCCTTCTGAACAAAATGGGGATAATAATCATTCTTACCTAGGAGATGTGCACTAAGACTTTGTTAATTAATGTCTGTAAGGACTTTGAAATCCCAGGATGAAAGACAATCATGTGAATCCATGAAACATAAAATAATGTATCTATGGAATAATGCATTTAACACTTCTTTAATGCATTTAACACTTCTTAACCATTAATCCTGTGCTTGTAAGAGGCAAACTGCTGCCATTCCATTCGAAAGAGACCTGCATACAGAGAGCCAGGAGCCAATAAAAGCTACGGACTCGGTGCCTCCAAACCTTCCTTCACCTCACTGAGGAGGAGTTCGTTTAACCACGACCAGTATCAAGCACAACTGCCTGGAGACAAACATGCAGGTTGTGTACAAAACAACTCCCTGACTGAGAAAACAAATAAGCCTGGTTTGTGTGTGCTTGGTCATCTGCAACCTGATCTTCAGGGGGCCCCAGCAGAGCTGCTCTGCAACCCTTGTAAGGACTGAAAATGGACAGGGCAGCAGGAATCCATCATCCCCAAATCTAAACGAATACAAAATAGTGGCAAAACGTACATCATCTTTAACAGGGGGACTCTGCCCTAAATGGAGCCATTTATTAGCATGACTTTCTCTTCTATCTTTATGGAGAGAAACTGAGTATCTAACTAACATTCTACCTGAAGCACAGGCATGAGGGACTGAGCAGGGGCTCTCGAGACAGTGCAAGTGATAACCCAAAGTGTTTGGCCCCACGGGAATAACGATTTGAAATAAAATTCTGCTTTTCCCAAGAACACCTTCAGGAAAAACCTGAAAATGAATAGCAGAACTATTCACAAATATTACGGCCATGAGAGATTAGGAGAAACCTTGGGCTTCCAGAGCAGACATATCCTTTAGTTAGGAACTTTGAATTGAAAAATATTCAGTCACCTACACTGAGAAAAGTACCAGAGGCACCACATAAAGACTGCAAAAGTAAATGGGTTTTTTTACGTAAATAACATTCATGTAGCACTTGGAAGAAAGGGTTCATTGAGAATTACTGAATTCAGACAGAGAACAAGTCCAGGAGGCACTCAGATGAGGTAAAAACTAAAGCTGGGTTAAACCTCAGCCAGACAGATGCTGTGGAAAAGTGACACTAAAGACGAGCAGCTTTATGGCATTTCTGAACACTTCCATCACCTTGGCAATCTCTGGGTGCTTGAACTGGAGCACTCAGCACTAAGTCTGTGCTTGAGCCAGAATTAGTGGTGAAATCAGACCTACCTTGTCATTTTGTCACTATTAGACAACAAAGAATAAGCTCTTTTAGTGTTTCATAACATAAGCTCCCCAAACTCCTGGTTTATTCATACGGCCCTTTCTTCTGGCTTGTTCCAGTTCCAACTCATCCTTCCTGAACAGAAATCCTACACTGACACAAAAAGGCAAAGCTTTAGGATGTGTTTTAAGTATTCCACGCTCTTTGTAAATGGTTTTAATTATTCATGACGGAAATAATGTGGTTTGTTTCTCACGCTCCTCTCCCGCCCTTCCAAATGTGCCCGGTAATTTTAAGAGACATGAAACGCAGAGTGGGACATTGTGATATTCCCCCTGAAGTATTTACTCAATGTTTTTATTATTTATGTAATAGTAGTTTATTATCAGCCCAGTAATGACGGATAGTGATAGTTAAACATTCCTGTGGGACTTCACAGGCCTCCATCCCTAAGGCAGGTTTGATGGAACTATAAAAATCCAAATGCATTTTTTCCCATGCCCACTTGTACGGGATTGCAACAGGGGGACCCAGGCAAACGAGAAGATTTACCACTTCTCTGAGTAAGATACATTGCACCAACCCATTATGAAAGAAACCCATTTCAGCCCTGAAGTTATTCCAATCAGTTAGAAATTCTGATAATAGGAATGACATGGACCTTTTAAAGCACTGCAGCTCACAGGCATGCATTATTCCTCCTAGTTAATGCCAGCAATTATACTTTTGATGAATGTTGCAGAGAACAAACCCAAAGTAAATCGTGCTACATGCCTCAGATCTGCATTTTTCTAACAGCCATGACTGCTGTGGAAATTCTGTGCTCTTGGCAATTGTTACACACCACAAACAAAATACTGCTTTTACCCTCAAGGCAGATTTGGTGTCAAGGACAGTCCCTTTTCGCTTACTTGGGACTTTTAGTTTGGAAGGGGAGTAGTCCACAAATGACGAGGCTATGAAAAGCTAAATTGTGATATATTCCTGAGGACAAAGCCAGTACCAAAGACAAGGAATTAGGGAGGATCCTGTCACTCATCTGTATTTAACAGAGAGCACTTCTGAGCCCGGTATCACATCAGCCAGCTCTCACAAATACCAAATGGCTGTAAGGTGCAAGTCCAGACAGACAACAGCAGAATCCCTTTACACACGGAAAATAAACGGGTGCTACCTTTAATTCTTTGTTTTCCACTCCCCCTTCTCACTGGGTGTTTTTTAAGCCTCTCCACTTCTTCCCTCCTCATTCAGTAGCCTGGGAAATCCTACAGGATCTGATCTAACTTCTACAAAGAACCAGCACACAGAGCTAAAGTGGGCAAACCAGGCTGGTAAACCCCAAAAAGAACACCAGTGCAAATGAACACTTTGCTCCAGACACCTTTCCTGGTGCACAAAAGACCTTTCAAACAATAATTTCCGATTCACTACAGCCAGTTCCCTCCACACACTACAGTGGATAACCCAGTTGCATTAGGGAGAATTTCCTGTTACTTAGTTACAGGAAATCAGAGCTGAGAAAACATCCCTCTCAATAGCAGCATGGGCCCTTAAATGCTATTAAATAAAATGATATTGAAAAATCAACAACATGGTTTGACCAAGTGTTCCGGTAATTTTTTATGTAACAGACTAGATTTTAGTTACACAAACCACAATGTGGCAAGAGAGGGGGAAGACAACACACCTGAAAGTGGCTAAAAAGTGGGGTAAGGGAGGAAGGAGAAGAAGGCTCTTCCTTTGTGCTCCCTCAATTGCTGCATCACTGCTGTGTCCAGCTGGAATTTTGGACTGACAGCTGCTGAGAAGGGCTCAGGGCCTTGTTCTGTGAGCTGATGCTCAGGACCTGCTGGCAGCTCGGGGTTAGGGAATGCTCCAGGTGTCCAGTGTCACCTCCAGGGTCTCACACTTGTTGCATCAGCACTGACACTTGTGTTTACTGGAACGTGGATGTTTGTTTATTCACAGCGCACAAATATTATGGTTTCAGTGTTGTTTGCTGCTTTCTGCTCAGAGCAATTTTCCCACCAAGAAACAATGACACCCCCGAGCCCCACAGACTCGTGTGTCACACCAGTGGTGCCAGCAGTTCAGTGGCCTCATTCACTGTTTGATCCTTTGAGCTCTCATCACCACGGACGGCCTGCCTTCCTCTCTCGTTCTCTTTTCTAAATTGTTCTGTCTTCTTTTAAGACAAGAAAAAATTGTGCATTTACAAAACTTGTTTCGTTATAAAAATAGCAGCAGCTTGAAGCTTTATATACTTCATTTCCTTGTCACAGTATTTACAGAAATTAAACAGAAATTTTTCAAAAGGGACGTTAGGTGGCAAGCTGCACATAAGGTTTAGGGTTCATGATAATGAGTAACTATCAATATCACAGGTGGCAAAACTCTCACTTGCATCGAACAGCTGGGATCGGTATCTACAAAGAAGTCACTGAGCAGGGCTGCTCTACCCTGGCTACACGAGAAACTTCACCTTTTGGAACAACGAGGAAAAGCTGTGACCTCCCATCACTGCAGGAATTAAGGAATTGAGCCATCAGAGCTGTGACAGTCAGTGTGACATGAAGGACCAACCCGTCCTTCCAGCTCCCCTCTCCCTTATCAACAGAGTCTGTGCAGGACACGACGCCAAAGTTCATAAAATCCAAGCAGGCGTTTCTGCCCTGGTGGGAATCCTCAGGAAGAGCCCAGAGGGCACAGGCAGCGCAGGTGAGACACACCTGGATCACTGCTGGCGGCACAAGGAAAGATCTGCTGCAAGTCATTCAGAATTTCATTCCTTCCTTTGTTTGGGCCATGCCCTCCTGGCATCCAAACCACCCAGGCTGCGCTTGCCACGGTGACAGCTCTCTTGTCACTCTGTGACTGCAGCACACGAGCTGCGAGAGCTCCACATCCCGAGGAGCTCATCCCTGCCATGACCAACAGGAACAGCTGCCTGAGGGGCTGCTTTCCCTTTAACACAAAAGCATCAGCGGTACCCACCCGCCCTACCGAAGGACCCCCATAAAACTGCTTTACAGTCGCCTCTTCGTTCTGGTCCTAACTCCTCCGGGAGCCACCAATGGTGGTAACACAGCAGCACTAAATGTACTTAATCTTCAAATAAACCAGAGTTACTAAAATCCCAGGGAGTGTATGGTAAATACATTTATACAGAAGATTTAAGAGTGTTGAGCAGAGAGACCCTTCCAGCCGAGAGCCATTTATAGTTCCAGGATACCCAGCAGGTGAACAGGCAGCCCTTGGAGTACACAAACTGACTGCAGCCACCATGATTTATGATAGTGGTAATTTTTTTAAAGATTAATACATTTGCAAACTCATTACTATGAGTAGCACACAGCCAGTTAATTTAAGATGAAACAAAAAAAGAGTCTGGTTTTAAAACAAGATCAATACTTCCCCCTCCTCCTTTCTTATACAACACTTAATTAAGAGAAGCAATACAATGGATAAACGTTAGACCAGGTTCTGCAAACAATATCCATGGATTTCCATTGACCCTGCGGAATGATCTTGGGCAAATAAACCTGAAGCACACTGAAAATTTCTCACCTGCAAAACGGACAGAATGGTATCAAGCATCATTCTTAAACACTCAGTAAAGAGTTTTCTTACTGAAAGTGCTAGTGCAGACTAAGGGCTACTCCAGACAAAATGCAGGTTCACACAATTAGATTTCAGTATGAGGTCATAAACCAGTAAGTCTGACATCCTTTAAAGAAACCCCAACACCCAAAATTTCATCCGGTTCTTCCTCATTTCTAACTACAGTTTCCACTGCAAGGCCACAGAAGCTCATTGCCACAGAGCCTCCCCAGCAGACAAAGGAAGCGAGGCAGAAGGATCTGCTGTGGCTCATCAGAGAACACACATCAGAGCCACAGACAGGACTCAGCCTCCACGGCCATATCGTGGCCAGGAAACCAAAATGAGACTTATTTCCTTCAGGGCCCAAGCTGGTCCATCCACAATGGAGTGCTTAAGCTGCACTGGATAGTGTATAAATATGTATAAATATGTACAAATATGTATAAATACGTTTTAGGCAACAAGAGTGTGAAACTGTGTGTGCAGTATGACCAAGAGACGGTTCTGGTTGGGAGAAAGGAAGAAGAGCTCAGTCTGTGAGTGGACGCGTTGCTGTCATTTACAGAAGTGCTCCTTTAGCAAACCAGAACCTAACGAATTACCAAGCATTAAAAATTAATCATCCCTACACAGCATCTTTTAAACTTCTGTATTGATTCATGTTTTCATTTTGCATAATGCACCAGAGCCCAATTAAGATCCGTGGGAGGTGAAGGGGTGGGGGGACAAACTGAGAGGTTTTCTGTGTTTGTTCTGCGCTCTGGCCGCTTCAAAACTGCGATGAGCAAAGCTATCAGGGAAGCAGAAGGGCTCCTAGCGTCCTGCATTTAATATTCATTTGATCATTACCTGGCACGCCAGAGTGTTTAAATCCAACCCCTCCCCTGCTCTGCCCCGCAGGAAAGGCAGCCAGAGCCGACTGCAAAGCATCTCAGCGAAGTAAGACAATTGACCTGACAACCGAGGGCACGAATCTGGTGCCAGAACAAACCATCCACAAGATTTCTACAGTCATTGTACATAAAAAACCTGATCAGACTGCTGGCTTCAGACAGAGCCTTATGTCAGGCCCAGTATGACACAAGCACATTTTCCCAAACTACTTAAAGGTTATGTAATAGAGATCTGCAGAGCATTAGCAGTCACATGACATGTCCCACTAAGATTTCAAACTGCCACCTACAAAATTTAATTAGCAAGCGGTAAACAAGGGAGAAGGGAAGAAATAACACTCCTGGAGCTGACAGGGAATAGTCCTGAGGTTCTCAGCTGCGTGCAGGATTGGGGGCAGGGAAGTGGGGAGAACAGAAAGTCAGACTTTACAAAGGGGTGAGACTGCGAGTGCCACAGAGGAGGGAAATGCAGCAAGCAGGGGCCAGACCCAGCCCTGTGGTGCTGGTTACAGCGACAGCCGTGAGCTCCATCCTGCTGCATTCCCAGCACCGTCAGCCCCATCCAGCTCCAGGAAGCGTTTATCACCAGCACACTCCCAGGGACCCTGTGCTGTGCCACCCCTCTGGCTGGGAGCTGGCACAGATCAGGAAGTCCTGGCTGATTAATGCCAGAGAACATTCCTGAGTGAGAGGGGCAGGGTGCTCACTGCAGGGGCACTGCCCACACCAGTGGGAAGGCACCATGGTACTCCCTACAGGAGTAACAAAGAGCATTTTTTCAGCTGCATGAGAAGGAGGTACAGAAATATTCAGCAGCAGCTGAAAAGGTAAAGTCCCAGAATAACTTCCCTGTTCTGGAGGAATTTAGCCTTGATTTAGGATTTTTCTAAGCCAACCCTAAACAAGTTAACCTGCCTCAAGAAAGGCTTGTTTTCCTTTCACAGTTGGTAAGAGGGGGTATTATTATAATTTTATAATCACACATCCAGCGTAAACACTTAATGAGGCTGTCTGTAAAAATGATTTATGCTCCTCAATGAAAGAAAATGAATCAGTCTAGTCCCAGGGGAGGTGGAGCATGAAAGGAAAGGGGTGCATGTGATGGCTGCCCACCAGCTCTCACCGTGCTCACATCAAGCCTTGAGGAAGAGGAGCTTGCTGTAGGATGATGTTTAAAGGAAAAATGGAAGATGGTTTCTAATTGCCATTAGATGAGAGCGGGGAGAGAATCTGAGCCGTGCTGTTATATTCTAATGCCTTCCTCTTGACTGTTGACAGCAACACCCTGCACTGCTGCTGCTTGCTGATCAGCAAGCACTGGGCACAGCAATACTTACTGCTCTGGAAATCAAGCCTGTTTGTAACAGAAAAGAGAAAACTTTATGACAATTAGAAAAAAAAAAAAAAAGAAAAATCAAACGTACAGTCCCATTCCCTCCGCCCTGACACCTGCGCTGTAAATGTTTCTGCCAGACCACAGCCACCAGCAGGGAAACGAGGCTCTTCACTCCAAACTGAACATACCCATGAGCACAACAGAGAGTTTAGCTAATCAAATGTTATTCCAGAAACCTCAGAACAGATTCAAATTCTTCTGACACTCAGCAGTATTCTTCTATAGACCAACAACACACAATGCAGACTGTCAAGTGATTTATAAGTAGCATCTAGAAGCCTCTGTTGGGATTCAGCATCCTGATGGAGAAAACAGTATTTGGTCTGAAAATCTAATTTCCTAAGCAGATAAAATAAATAGAATGTAGTGGAAAGAGTTCACGATTATTCCCATTTACAGAAGGAGAACAGAGCCCAAGAGATACTAAACGCTTTCCTCAGGGCCATTCACAGAACCCGTGGCAGAGCTGGAAGTCCCACCCACCCTGATTTCCCGATCAAGCACCACGCCACAAGCACAAGCCAAAGTCGAGCCACAAGCCTTTAAGCCACTCTAATTTCCTCACCAAAATCCCAACCACAGGTGGCTTTACAGCCATCCTTTACAGAATGAACATGCCTCCAACGTGTCATTCGACAGGATGGCTCCAGCTGGCAAAGAAACCCTCAGTGACCACATTCAGACTTCAGTCCCCAGCTGCTGCAGAGGACCCTGAGCTGCCCTCCGGGGCTGTGGCACCACTGCCCCTTCCCAGAGCCCCCTCGGAGCAAAGAAGCCTGACAAGAGCCCTCTTCTCCACCCCTGAGCAGACCCTGGTTTCGTGGCGCCGTGAGGAAGCTGCATTTCCCCAGCGCTATGGCTACACTCCAGTTCTATTTTTAATCATGATATTGGTGTATATTCTTCAATTCTAACAGCAAATGCTGTTCTAACTGAGGAAACACTGCTGTCAGCAATACTTCATGACAGTCCTCATCTGTGGTGGACAGGCAGCTTACAGAGAACATCAGCAGTCAGAGAGGTAACCACCACTGGCACCAGGTGTTTTCCAGAAAATCTTAAATAGATTTCAGTTCCCTGGTCCTGTGCACAGAGAGACTTTCCAAACCCTACAGAGGAGCTGCCATCTCTACAGCCTGACGTTCCATCAGAATGGGATACACAGGCTAATGCTGTGAGAGGGGGAAACAAAGCATTTACACAAAATTCCAGTTTAGTCAGAACCTTTTGCTGAATAATAACCCAAAAATAAGTCCCAGGAAAAAAGTCGTGACTAACAGATATTTCAGCTGGTGTGGCATATTTCATAGCAGCGATGAAGGCCTGAAAAAATTCCAGTGAAATGACAAACAGCCCTGACTGTCAAGCCATGCTTCATTCAGCATAAATACTGAAAGGACAGGACAGTGCTGCATGACCAACTAGTTTCTCATTACAGAATAAAGTCAGCGAGATTTCAGGTATTTAATTCTGATCTGTGATGGGGCATTTGACACACAAAAAGGAAACCCCCTAATACCCAGGAATACTAATTATGCAGTGATCACAGGCTTCTTACTTCTCCTGTGGCAACCCAGAAGGGTTCAGACTGCTGTAAAAAGCTGCTGCCAGCAAGAACACTGTAGTGCTGAGACATTTATTTAATGCTCAGTATCAACACCTCAGCTATGGTGGTCACATACACGGGTGTGCACCCCTGACATCTCCCTAACACAGAGATACATTCAAGGAGAAACAGAGTTTGTGTTTATGCACAAGAACACGCACAGCTTGAATGAGATTGGCCACATCTACAGAGAGATGCTTCAGATTTCTCAGCTTGCAACTGTCAGTTAACTAAGCCAGCATTTATCAGCTATTCAGAGCATTTTCATGCAGAAATCTGTGGCACCGCACTGCCCCACGTTTTGCTCCATCTCACTTTTCCCACCCCTAAAACCCACGTGCTGTTTTAGGGCTGTAACTTGGTTATAATTCTAGAAATTTCAACACATTGCCTTTCTCGAAAAGGTGCTCCAGGTAGAGACAAATATATGAAGTTGGATGTAATAACAGTGCCCCTCTGTTCACTGCCTCTAGCATGCAGTCATGCTGTATTTTAGCAGGCTGGAACTCACTGAGGTATGTAAGTAGGGAAAATCAGGGTTGCTCTCCAGTCTGCAGACAGCATGACCACTTCACTGATTTCATTTAGAGTCAGTCTCTTCCCTATTAAAAAGAAAACAGTCTGCACAAAGCCACTGACCAGGACCATCAGATCAAAAAGGAATAACAAAAAGGCAACTAAAAAAGACCCAACCTCCTTTAAGGTTCTAGAAGTAGCACATATGTATTTCAAAGGCTGTCTACAGTGGTGAGTCCTGGCTGACATCTGTAATATTTGATCTGAATTACCTTCTTCATTTGTCAGCTGGGCAGACTTGAAAGCCCTCCTCTAAAAAAAAATCTAACACCCTCTGATCAAAAAAGCCAAAATACAAAGTGACTACAGCAGCTTTCATATCAGTACCCATATACTGCTATTTTTTATCATGTTGACTTTATGGGGATGCTGTACCTTCCCCTCTACTGCTTGGTCTGTGTTTTAGTATTTCATGCTGTTGTCTTAAGGCAGCTCTTCTGCCTTGCTAAGCAATAGTCCTGATTTTTATCTGAACGATAACAATCACAGTATTCTTCCCCCGTCACAGAATACTTGGTGCAATTCTTAATGTCACAACCAATGGCTTTGAATTTAGGTATTTCTTCAAGATATATCCCGTCCCTTAAGAAGCAGACTCTGTATTTACCAGATGCAGTGTCAAGACTCATTAATAAGTTATTCTGCTGAGTTATTTTATACATAAACCCCGCATCACTACCTGCACTGGACAAAACAGCCCAGGCAGCGTTTTACCATTAAAATATCAGGCAGCAGCAGCTGAAAAAAGAAAAACCAAAGCATTCATGTGCACTCAGATTTTCCTCAGTCACAACTGCACTAAGCCCATGTACAGCTGTAATGTCGACCATCACATCACTCCGGGAAAGACACACCTCCCCTGCCCAGCGCCACGAGCAATAGCCAGTTTTGAAAAGAGGTTAATAAAAATCCTGCAGTACCCCCTGTAACGCTGAGCACGGCACACTGGTGCATGCTAATTAACGGGTATTTATGGGAATATGCAGTGATAAAATGCAGTTATCCTGTTATACGTGCTCGCATGCAGAGCAGACATGCCCCCAGTGCTGTGTACAGCGTGTCCATGTATCCGTGTATCTGCCTGTGTCTATCTGCAAATCTCGCCGTTCTGTGAAAAAAGGATGAGGTATGTACTTGCAATTGGTCTAATTTAGCATTAGATGCCAGACAAATGCCGCGTATTTTCACGGGCAGCGTCTCTGTGGGAGAGCAGTCACAGTGATGACTTTGCCATGACACGACAATGTACATTTGCAAAGCAAACACATTCCGTGGGGATGCACCATGCTGGGGCTGGCGGCAGGGACAGCTACCAGCCGCTGTCAGCACTAACTTTGCCCACAGACACCACCACGGAACAGAAACACAGCCCATCGAACCTGCCAATATGGCTTTTATTTTATTGGGAACCCTAAAAGTGACTGGGAAATGACATCAGATTAAACATCAGTCGGAGGGAGGATGGAATAATCTAGCAAGAGTTTAATCCCTTTACCTAGTGCACGATGCACATTTTATTATTCAGAGCAGCACCTAGAAGCAAAGATTCAGTGAAGGGCATCGCCAAATTGCTGCAGAATAATAAAGTTTGCCTGCCTCCGGTAAGAGTTACTGATGCATCGCGGCTCGCCAAAAGGGGATTCTCCCCCCGCACACGCATTCCCATCCCCGCCACCCTCCCCGGGCCCGCGGAGCATTTACCAGAACCGGCTCTTTCCGTCGGGAGGGTGAAATCCCAGCGTACCTGGGCTCAGGCGCTGCCGAGGGCGAGCAGGCTCATGCCGGGAGCGCGGAGCGGCGNGGGCGGCGGCGCTCGGTGCCAGCGCTTCACGGGCGCGCTGCGGGCGGGCAGGCGGGGAGCCGCCGAGCGAGCATCATCGCCGTGCACGGCCGCCCGAGCCTATGAGGCGGCAGAGCTCGCTCGCAGCCGCCCCAAGATGGCTTTCCCCGCTCGCCCCTGCCCGTCTCACATGGCCCTGGCCCCGCAGCGCGGGCGCGGAGCCGCGCCGGGAGCCGCGGATGCGCCGCGCCGGAGGGGCCGCGGGGGAGGCGGCTGCCGGCAGCGCTGATGTTCCCTCCGGGTAACGCTATCGCAGGATCTTCGCAGTAGGTCATCTGTGGCCTACTGGCACGAACCAATGAACTGTAAATGCGAGCGGCAATTTTTTTTTTCCGCTGCCCGGCCTGCCCAATGGAAGGCGCGGAAGCTCCGGTGCGGAAGGGAATTAAGGCAGATTACCTGGAGCATCCCAACCATTCTGCCGCGCCTCTGCTCGGGGAAACTGGGGGCAACGCGTCCGCACAAAACTTCTAAGGTGCGACAACATCTCCCCAGCAGGCAGAGGGAGACGTTGTAAGGGGATACAGGGAAAGATTTTAAATAAATCAAATTTTAGAAACCCGGCTTCAATCGTTTCCTCATTGGTTTTTGCTCCTAGTTTCTCCTGAGCAGAGATGATCTGAGTGACAGAATCTGATCACTTTGGGAGTGCATTCGCTACAACATAACCGAACTCTCCAGGCTGATGAAGCTTAAACCATCAAGAAAACATCTTAATTATATTGAGTGGTATATCTGTACTTTCCTTTTAGTATTTTACAGGGCAAGGAAATATTGCGCTCTCACAAGGCACTATTTTATTGAATTCTGTTAAAGTATCTAGAGAAATGCATCCCTCAATTCAATAAGGTCTTTCCTACAGTTTCTTTTCAGATACCAGCCTTCCTCCCACAGTTTTACCCACAGGCATAATGAGGAAGAGGAGGAGAATTTTTGGAAAAGTTTGGCATGAACAAAAGAAGGCAGATTTCCCCTCAAGCCTAGTAGTTCTTTATGGAGTGCATGGGGAGTACCCTGCGCTCCAGGAACTGCCAGCATCTGATGCTTCTCTGGAAGGCACTGGGAGCCATGGAAGAGGGATTTTGTCAGATGATCTCTCTCTCAAGTTTTGTCTCACCTGGATTTCCAGTTCACGATCAGCGTGAACCCGTGAACCAGGATCTTTACTGAACAGCTGAGCAATCATTTCAGCCTGGCCTTTTCTGTACTTCTGGATGCCGCAGTTCCCAGCCCTCCATCTGTTTGAGCACCTCGCTCAGACCACGGCCCCCGAAGCTTCCAGCAGCACTGAGAACCACCACTCTCACTTGGATGGAACACATTCCTCCTCAGAGGTTTAGAATTAAATCATGGTCACAGTGTGATCTGCAGAGCGACTGGCTGCTGCTGGAAGATCTGTCCCTCATTATACGAATGAAACAGCCAAAGATCTGATCCCTGGTTATGTGATATTGCAGGAAAAACAGATGAGGAGAAGGTTTATAGGCAATCTGTGCTTCCTTCCCTGAAGGTCTGCATTGGCACATTCTAGAAAGACTGGAATTTTCTGAATGAGAAGTCCAAAATCTAAAAATAAGGTCCCCAAGACCTCTCTGCTGTGCAAATCTCAGCCCCAGATGACCTTCCCTGAGATTACTCATGACTGTAGCAGGAACAGCAAAACTCTGGCATTTTCTGAGGGAAAAGCTGTTCCTAGCCAGGTTCATATGTTCCTTCCCAGATTAGATTATGGCTCTGATCATCAGGCAAGGCACTCTTACTTTTATAACCAGTTTGTGGCATAAATGACTTCCTTTTTTTTTTTTTAAGTCTAATTTTGGCAAGTCAGATTTTTTTCCTCAGCTGAGCTACAGGCAAGCTTCAAACTGAAATGTTCCTTCTGACTGAATCAGCACTCACCACACGGTGCTTCAGCACCAGGCACAGATCTGCAGCATATGACACAAAGTGGGACCAGAATTTTCCAGGTGGCACATTTGGGAGATCTATCTTGTCCAGGCTGGAGACTGCAGGAACGTGACTGTTCCCTTACCTGCATTTGTACTAACGAAACAAAAACTTGCTGGGCCAGCCTGATACTTGAAAATCTGTCAGATCACTGTAAAATGGTGTTATTAACGTGTTACACTGAGCCAAACCTGCTCTTCCCATTCCTTTTCCTGGGTGGATGTGAAACACATATATCTGTGCACGGGGTGTGTGGGTATATACATGGATAAAATATGCAAATTGCCATAAACTTTCTGGAAGCCTTGTTTTGAAAATATGGAAAATTATATGAATAAATTTGATCAAGTCACTCTGAAAGTAAAATAGGGACTAGTTTTTTAAACTCCCAGTACAGACTCACTGCTGTGAAGGTTTTAAAACGTATTCTTTATCTCAAGAACATGCTTAGCATTTTGAGTCATAAAAATTTGACTTATGCAACTTGTTATGCCACAGCAGAGGAGAACTGACATTTTACTGGAACTGAAAGATGCTAGGACTTTATTATCATAAACATTTTACTATTAATTTGGTAGTTTATGTGGCCGAATATCAGCATTAAGTATAAAATCGTGATAATAAATTTTTCTGGCTGCAGTTATGCTGTTGATGGGCCACTGGCATGTAGGAATATATATAATATACATAACAGTTTTGCTGAGAGAAGAAAGGGAATTAGAGCCCTGTGTGCCATGGAATCCCCCAAAGAATAACAGAATAACAACCCCAAAGAATGACCCTCCCTTCTGACAGACATTCTTTAGAGAAAGAGAGAACAAAAGACATCTTTCTGTGGATGGTAAGGGCTCTGTGGAATACCACTTTAACTATGTAACTTTTCACAGCCTGTAACCAATTCCATGTTCTTTCCAGTCCTTCTGAGTTACGTGAAAAAATTATTTAAAACACATCCTAAGAGATGAGTTTTCCTCTCAGTCCCCTCTGTATGAAAGGCCAACCTTGCAGGTGTTGTTTCAATAACCCAGAACAAATGGAGATAAACCCTCCCCTCCCTAACGCCACTTTCGGAGTGAAAAAACGCCAAAGGAGCTCACCTTCCCTGCTGCCAGGACACGCCCGGGGCCTGCTGTGGAGACGAAGGACAGCTGTCTCTGCAGCCACAGCAGCTCCTTCTGAGACTGTTTCAGTAACTCCTCCGTGTCTCCTGGCGTCTGCCCCAGCAGCCCTTCCTGCGGCACAGGAAATTCTGCGTTTCTCTCCCGTCAAACGCACGGGAACGGTGACACAGGACCTGCCACATCTCTGACTAAACAGGAGCATCTGCTGGAGCCACGGGCCTGGATTTCTGCAGGTCATTCTCTGTGTTTAACCTCAGAACCCTCTGCCCCCTAAAATCAATCTCTTGGCAGCAGCAGCAGCAGGACCCCTGCACCCCGAGCACCCCAGCAGCTCAGGAGCTGCCTCTGGCTGTTGATCAAGCCAGGTCAGGTATCAAACGAGCTGGGCAATCCCAGCCTTTGGGAACTGGAAGTTATTCCTCTCACGTGATTTGCTGTACAAAGGGCCCAGAGATGCTGCTGGGAGGGCACAAAATTAGAACAAGACAATGCCAAGAAGAGTTTGATGTTGGGATAGCAAATACAAAGTACAGGAGTGCCACTGAGTACCCCAAAGTACAAGTTTATATCCTCAGTGAAGGTCTCGACTTGAGTCTACACCAAAAGTATGGTGAATTCAGACCCAAACTCTCCTCCACATAGGATAGCTTATTTGTATTAAATATTGTGTAAATTGTCTGTTTGAGTGAGAAATGGACAGATAAATATTTTGGGTTTAAAACATCTATCAATAAACTATTTTCAGTGTAGCTGTTTGCCAGCACAGTTCGATACCAAGAATAGAACTGGATTTTTACCTACCCTCAGGCATCCCAGCTGATTTTGGAGTTCTTCACAATCCCCTTGCAGCAGTTGGATCTCCAGATCTTTTATGCTCTTGGATTGATTGTTGATATTTTGCAGATGTTGAGACTTAACATTGACAAAGTGCATTTTCTGCTTTAGAGGCAGAGTTCTGGTGATTGTTTTTGTGATGACAGCAGTGTTATTGGATGACAATGTCAATGAAGTTGAAGGGTTGACAGCCTGGTAAGGAGAAAATACATTTTTCATGTCATTCTTGCTAAAGCTTTGTCTGAGGGAAGAATTTAATTCAGATTCTTTCAAAAATCATAGCATAAGTGCTTTATTTGAAAGTTTTCTTCCTCAGACATTTCATTCAAGCTGTAAGTGAGTAAGAGACAATCTTGCTTGATCAATCACAGGTAAAGAGACGGGGATAACACCAAGAAATGAAAAGCAGACAATTTATTTTCCTTTCTTTTTTTTCTCCCCTCGGTGGATCCCAGCCAGCAGCGCTCAGTGACTGCGGCGATACCGACGCGTTCGCCACTGGGTGGCAACCGAGCCCTGCCGGGCGGCAACCGAGCGCTCCTGGGTGGCAACCGAGCGCTGCCGGGCGGCAACCGAGCGCTCCTGGGTGGCAACCGAGCGCTCCTGGGTGGCAACCGAGCGCGGCCGCTCCGCCTCTGCGCTCCCCAGCGCGGCGCCCGCAGCTGCTCAGGGAATTATCCTGGGGCTGCTGAGCCCGCAGCTCGCCCGGAGCTCCGGGATGCCGCATTCCCGGGGATGCGCTGGGCCACGGCAAACCGTGCCCGGCTCGCGGAGGGGAAACTGAGGCTCGCTGCTGAGCTCAGCGGGGCCCAGCGGGCGGCAGAGCTCGGGGACTGGGGGCGGGCAGGGCGATCATCGCCGGCTGCCACCGCGGGCAAAGCGGGCCCCGCTCGGGGGAAATCAGTTTACTGCCGATTAAAACGGGCTTGGGTAGTGAGGAACGGGCAAAATTTGAAGCGCCGCCTTCTCCCTGCCCTTTGCCAGGCTGGAGTTCGCCCCTTCCTCGCCAGCCGCTCTCCCGTCCCCGGCAGGAGCGATCCCGGGGGTTCTGCTCCCCCTGCCCGCGCCCGGGGGCTCCGGGGCCATTTCTCACCGTTCTCCCCTCGCTCTCTGCGGGTTTTGCTCTTTCCTGGGGCACCGAGGGCTGGGCTGTGCCTGCACTGGGCTCAGCCGGAACCAGTCCCGGCTCTGGGCACTGCCTGCATCCCATTCCTGCGTTTGGGGTCTGTGCCAGGGGCCCCCGACCCCTCCAGGCTGCCTTTGCGGGGATGCTCGGTGTGCTCCAGCCCAGCCCAGCCCGGCCCGGCAGCCCCTCCCTGGGGAGGGAGGGGGTCCCTGATGCAACCGAGGTGCAGCTGTGAGAACTGGGCCAGCTCGCCCTGACTCGGCACCTTTAAAGCAAAAAAGGCTCCAAATTCTGAATAATGGAAACTGCTGCCCCAAACTGGAATTTGGGCAGGTGCCCGCGAACTGATCCCAACGCCGACCACCAGCAGGTCCATCAGGTGTCACTCCCCAGTGCACAGCTCCTGTGCTCTGGAACAATGATTTCGTTGGGAATGAAGAGAGTCAGAAAAGCAGAACCCACCTGAGGTGTGTTGTATCTGCTAAATCTGCACACGAATATTTAACTGTGAGCTTCTATTAGGCATTAAACTGTTGAGTAAATGATGCAGTAAAAAGTCTGAGAGTTGCCAAACACTTAAGTGTTTATTGATTTTTTTAAAGCATTTTTTATCGTGTTTGTAACTGCTGAGGGGAGAAGCGCTGAAAGCTCTGGAGAGAGGATCCATTAGTGAACAGAAGAGATGAATCAGAGGAAACAGCAGGTAGTTTTTATCACTGAGGCACCCCAATGTCACTGGCAGAGCAGTTTCTCTGTAGGCAAAAGGGGCTGTGCCTCCATCTCGAGGGCATCCTGGGTTATCCTCACTGCCTCCTTCTTCTGTGCCAGCCTCACACTCAAGGGTTTTTGGAAAGATGTTGATCCCCCTCTTACACAAGCCACATGTGCAAACAAATGTCCAGGAATCATCACAAAAGTCGTTTAGCATCAGCATCTAATTTTTTTATTGGGGGAACACTTCAAATTGACCAATATTTTAAATTAGGTGTCTTACAATAAAAGCAGCAAATAACTCCAGTTAGAAGAGTAAAACAGAAAAGTCACAGTGGGACAGTGCTGTAACTGGTTAACATCCCCAGCACAACTCCTAAAACTGCAGAGTTTCATAATTTGTGCTGGACCATGAAACAAACCAAACTTATCAGGAAAGCCAAACCCGAGATAAATCTCCGTGTGCCCTGTGCCAGGCAGGGTGCAGACAGCTGTTTCACCTGATATTCATCACCTCTGGATCGTGTCAGTGCCATGAGAGGTGTCTCAGCAACTGGCAGGAGAGCACTGGAAGTTTTAGAGCGTGTAACACTCACCTTGCTCTTCTTAACATTTACTGAGCTGCTCTTCTCTTTGCTTCTGCCCTCAGCTCTGCAGTGTGGAGACTTCCCAGGTGTTTGTTTTGCTTTCTTGTTGCCTTCTCTGGACTGTGGAACAAAATTCATCAACGGCTTATTAAAATACTTCAGAACAGATCTGCAGTGTCCCAGTGACGCTGCTGGGCCTAGATCAGTTTGCTCTCGCACGGTGAAGCCCAGCTGTCGCAGCAGAGCCCAGGAGAGCTCATGGCACAGATGAGATGTGGCACCAGGCGGGACAGGGCCGATCTCAGTCCCTGCTCCCCTCCTGCCCCTGGGCTGTGGGGCGAGCTGTGCTCCTGCCAGGGACAGGAGGGGACACCCTGCAGCCCCAAGGGCTGGTGGCATTACTGGGAGCAGTTTGGTTTGTGTCCCTGTCAGTCTCAGGGAGAATCTGCTGCTGGGTTCGTTTGGAGGACGGGGAGGGCAGCAGGGATGTCGGTGGCTGCAGCTGCTCAGGGATGGCACTGCCCCACCAGGCTGCTCAGCCTCAGGGGCTCGCTCTGCAGCCTCCCTGCAGCTGGGTGGGAGAAGGGAGCACGCAGGGAGGGCCCCTTGTTCCTCTGCTGCTTCCCAGCGTGGAGCACGGGGTGCAGAGTGAACAGGCAGTGCTGGTTTAAGGGGGCTGGATATTTCAGCACTGATTCCTTTTTAAAAAAATTCCGAGACATTGCCGAAGCACGGGTCAGTTTTACAGCGTGCTGCAGTCGGTGGAGGCCAGTGCTGCCTCCCAGAACTTACAGACCTGAATAAACATCACGGAGCACGTGGGGCACTGGCCTCAGACCGCCCTGCTCAGCTCAGGGCAGCTCCGCACTCCTTCCTGCAGGCAGCTTGGTGCCTCTTCCCTCGGTTCGTGGGTGCTGAGCTGGACACTCCACTGTGAAATGCCCCCTGCCCCTCGCTCTGTGCTGGCCGTAAGCACTGGCAGAGCAGCTGCTTTTTCACTTTACATAACATTTAATCTTGTGCGGCCAAGACCGCTCCCAGAGGGTAAACAAAGTGACTGAGATCTCTTTTTCCAAACACCACTACCCTTATTTTCATCTGCTCTCTGCTGATGGTGAGTCAGGCTGCCTCTGTTTGGCCAGCATGAGTTGGTGTTTAGTCCCCTTTGAGGTGTGGGTCTCACATTCGAGGAAAGCTGAACCTTGCAATACCAAGCACGAAGGTCCTTTTGGAAAAGGAAGTTTGGAGTCTGTTCTTTTCTCTAGTCAGATCTCAGAATGGTTTAATTACTGATCATTTACAGCAATTCAATTCAACTTTCATTTTTCTTCGCTGCATTACTGCTCTGTGTTGTAGCACTGTGGGTATCAGTGTGTGAGAGCAGAACCTGCAAGGTTATAACAGATCTAAATGAAACAGCTCCCCTTTAATCTCAGAAAATGTATTTTAATGCAATTAGAATAACGTCGCATTTACTTTTCTAGTATAAATGGTGGGAAAGTCAACAAGGGCACTTATTTATATCTGTGTAGGGTGCAAAGAATGCTCAGTGGAAACCCAGGAAAAGCATCCTGGCCCACAGGCCTGAGTCACTCTCTCAGCACATGCTTGCCTTAGCAATGAACCAGCTTTGGTGAGGAAAAACACAGAAAGCAGATATGTAACCTAACCCCAGCTCTCGTGTATGGATATGTGAATCCAGCTGGACTGCAGGGAAACAGAGATTTTGCCTTTATTTTCTTCAAACTCGCCTGAAGTTTATAGTAATTCCTGTTATTTTAGGGATTAAAATATAAATGTATTAGCTGTGATTAAAAACACATGTCAACACTTGCTGAATTTTGTTGTCCTGTGAATTTCTGTTTTCTTTCTAAGACCCATTTTTTCCATGGTTTTATTTGCCTCCCACTGGAAGGAAAACCGTGCCCAAAAATCCATTAGGGGGAACTGTATAAATGGGAACTCTGACAAAAGCTATTTATAAATGGTTTCAAAGTCAAGAGAGCACAAGTGTGCCCAGCTGTCAGGCCCTGGGCCTGAGCAGAGCATCCCAGCTCTCCCCCAGCCTGTCCTGGCAGACCGAGGGTGACCTGGATCAAATCTTCAGGCGCAGGGCAAGATTACTGTAACCCCAAATTAACCTCCCAACCTCACCCACGGCTGGCAGCTCTCCAGCTCTGTGCCAGAAATGCCCTTCACTCAATATTCTGCTCAGCACTTTGAAAACCCGCTGTAGGAACTTGGGTGCTTCTTATAATGGTTCTGGACCTAATTTTAGGCAAACTTTTTAAAAATCCTGCCATCGGTGACTATTGAGGAACTGTGCAAATACGTGGTGAGAAATAGCTCTGTATTGTAGGAGTAGTCTAAATGTACCCTTCTACACATGCAAATTAATTTATTTAAAAATCAGTGTAGCACTTGGTAGGCAGCTCAGGAGGCAGGGACTGTTTTTAATGTGGGGAACAAGAAAAGGAGCTGTAGTCATTTTTAACAATGAATGTTTAGAATGTTTGGGACAGTAGCATCAGTTCACCACAAACGGTGATATCAGATGTGGGGAACATAAAGACAGACCTGGCAAGCCTTGTGGAAAACCCAGGAGGGAGACACAGATATTAAACTAGAATCCTTACTGTGGATTGTTTGTTGTGGGGATAAACCTATTTCCTCAACTGAAGTGAAAGGAGCTGGTTCCCAAAAGCTGCATCTGCAGCTCAATTCAGACATACCAGGACACCCAAACTGACCTGGTATCCAAATTCCACAGGCTCTAGAGCAGTTTTCTTTGATAGAATTGGCATTGTGATTACAGCCACAACATAACCAAAATACCCCCAGAGGAACTGTGTAAGAGTCGTGCCTTTGGAGCTCTCAGCTGCATTCTGATTGTGCTTGTTGTCCACACTTTCTGTTTCAAAAGGCATCTCCCCTTTTTCAGCTCTCTACCAAGATGTAGGACTTGGAGGTTTCATTCATTGTTTTGCATACTAGAGGCATATCCTGCACCATGAAGCGTTTTATTAATGAGGCTCTACATAGTTCCTCTGTATGGTAAGATTTTTTAAAATGCTTATTTAAAATAGTTGCCTATAACTCCACCCCTCCAAAAGAAAAACCCAGCAAGTTTTCAGACAAATTCTGGTGTGCCCTGGATTGGAAATGGTTACTCACCACTTTGTCTTGCTCTTGTTCTTTAGTCAAGGGCTTATCCACTTCTGAAAGTGATTGATTTGCCTTGGGGGAATCTGGCACAGAATAGCCCTGATCCACAACGGGACCGATGGCCTTCTTCTGCAATAGAGGGAGAGTGGCTTGAGAGCATTTAAACCCTCTGCAGAGAGCCTAAATTGGCTTGTGGGACTTCTGACTTTTAATAAAGTCAGGCAGCACCATTTCACGAGCTACAGCTCCAAGGTAACATTACTGGGATATTCCCCCTCTCCTTTCCATGTGCCTTTGCTTCCTCCTTCCCTGCCAGAGCATTCGGGGCCTGTCTTGCACCCTCAAGCTTTGGAGATGCTGGGTGGGTTTTCTAAACTGAAGCAGCTCATTTGTACTTGTGCAGGTATTCCAGAATCTCACTGTATCCAGGATTAATTGTAGGCTCACTATTTAAATGCATTTCTTTTAGATGTTTTTGCGTAGCAGCCACGTGAAACCCAACACCGTATTGCTTAGTGACACTTTTGAACTTTTATCATATTCTAGGAGGGCCCTACGTTATATATTTTAAACATACTCCAGTGAAATAAAGATGTACTCCTCCACATGGTGGCTGTTTGCCCCAGGGGAGCAGGAGGGAGGTGGGAGATCAGCTGCCCCTTGCAGCATCTCTCTGAGTCAGTGGAAAGAGTCCTGGGGGAGTTGCTTTGACCCTAAATAAATGGCCAGCCACGCTGGGGCAGGAACTGGCAGCCTTCAGCCCCTCCGAGGTGCAGGTCTTCCTCACTGGTTTCTCACCATCCTCACCCCCTGCAACCCGGAGCAGCCACTTGGCTGGTGCAGGAAGGGATGCACCTCCCCAGGGAGCTTCTGCTGTTTAAGCTAACGATGTGCTTAAGCAGAATTGTTTATTTTAGCAGCAAGCTCGCAGACGCGGTGAAATTTTCATTAGATACTAAAATGTTAACGATGCTCTGAGTTTCTCGTGCACAAATGAGCTCTTTTTAAAAAAACCTTACATTTGAAATGTAATATTCACCATGGCTCCCAAAATGAAAATAAACTGCAAGTCAAGCTTCAGCTCCAGCAAGAGAAATGCTGACAGGAGCTGCTGTCAGTGGACTACTGCTCGTGTGTGAATGCTCTGGCAGTGCCTCTGCAGGGATGAAGCCACAACAGCCCTTAGCAGGCGCAGCTTCATCCCACCCATCGCTTCTTTTGCCCCAGGTCACACTGAGGAAGCCTGAACCCAAAAGGCCCCTGCTCCAACCGAAGTGAGCAGGTGATTTTCATGGGACAAACGATGCCCAGAAGAGGGCCCAGACCTGTGCTTTACAGACAGCACAAAAACTGCGACATTTTCCTAAACAAAAAATGTGCAAAGTAAACATAGAGAAAATTGTATGGCAATACCCTGAATTATTGAACGGCTAGCTATGCAGAACAAACATAATTAAAGGGTCTCATTATCTTCTAAATAATCATTGTAAATAATGCTTTAGATAATTACTTCATTAGTTCTCAAAACACTGGCTTTTATTCTCCTCTGAGATTCTACCCACTAACTCTACTCTGAATAAATTGCCAAAAGGGAAAACCAAAAGCAGAGCAAGCATGTGAGCTGGAAATGCAATGTGTGCTTGTATGAACCGATTCAAACCCAGGATGTTTTGAAATGTTTCTTTTGCAGATTTTCAGATGGTTAAGGGCAGTTTGTTTGGAATTTTTAATGTATGTATTTCTTTCTTCAGATTGCTTTCTGCAGCAGTCAGACTCCCTTGCTTGCAGCTATATTTACCCATTTCAGGATGGTTGGCAGCAGCGTGGATAGAACCAAGATTAGTCTCTATCACGGATGACTGTCCCTCTTAAGTAAACCCACATGCTGCCATTTTTCTTCACCACAAATACCATGAGGTAGATTCAATATTAAAAGAAATTATGCCTCTAAAAGCCACAGCCCAAGTAAAAGGAAAGCCAGAGCAAGATAAGAAATGGGCAGAAAATCCAAGACCTACAATTAGATGGCTCAATAGCTAAGAATGTCTGCATTTGGAAAAGTATCTTTTTTTAACAGCATTCTGTCAGTGCTGCCAGTAATTAAAGTAATGGCATAAAAAAGTGACAAATATTTTGCTGGTCAGGTCCCAAGTCAATCTGGAACACTACAGAAGGCTGAGACTTACCAGCCATGGTATTTTAAAACGCCTTTACCAAAAGTTCATTAAAGAAATTAAGTAGCAAGGGGAAAACAGCAGCTCTGCAGAGCAAGTCAGCAACCACCCAACCCTGAGATGGAAAGGGCTCAGCAAACACATCAGCAACATCTGAAACTCTCAAAAGGCAATTAATCTGCACAGAGGTGATTAGTGAAATTTTGAAAAGGGAGGTCAGCAGCAACCACAAAGTCTAGAGAGAACTGAGACATATTTTGTGAAAATGAACACTTTTTTTGTGGTTTTTGGTCAAAAGTCCTACAATATTTGCTGCAAATGTGGAAGTCTCAGGTTTTTCTCTTCCGCCCCACCCACGCAGAGCTCCCTCCACCCCGCTCAGAGCAGGCAGGGCAGCGAGGCGAGGGGGCTGCGGCTGTCGGAGCGAGCTGTTCTCGCAAGCTTTAAGCTGATGCTGCAGAGGGGCCTGCAGCTTAATTGCTCTCCCTAAATACACTTCAGGTCTCGGAGCTTTTCCCTAGACTCGGGTCCAGAGCGGTAGCTGTGCTTAAATCAGAAATCCCAGGGAAGGCCTGGAAGAATACAATTAGAATTAATTGTGTTTGCTGAGAGCCTTTCCCCCCCACTGAAATGTGCAGCGTTGAGCGCGCGGGCTGAGAGGGAGCTCTGAATGAAATGGCTTTGTCTGCCCCCTGCCAGCACTCAAAGGGTTTCCACTTTCTCAGTGTAAAACCCAGCGATAAATTAAAGGAAAACAGGGCCCAGCCACACTTTTAAGGGCCAGCACCCCTCCTGACCCGCAGCCTGGTTTGGAGCAGCGGCAGAACGCAGGCAGCCTGCCAAGTCATATCCTGGCCCATGCACATCACCTACACCGGGGCCAAATTCCTGGAGGCGTGCGGGAAATACTTCTGGAAAACCCTCCTGAGACCCCTGCAGGGGGAAATGCTGATTAAGATCATGAAACCAATTGCATGAAACTTCAACAGACTTGCCTGATGGCAGAAACGTTGCTGAGGGTTATACAAGACTCAAAATTAACTAAAAACCTTTCAAGTAGAGGAACAGAACAGTTTTGTGCAGTACTACCCAAATCACCTTGTCAAAGACATACTGAACCTGCCCCTGCAAACACCACATGAAAGGACTTTCAGGTGAGCTGCTACAGAAACAGCACCTCTGCCCAGTCACACTCTCTCAGCTGAGTCACATTAAACCCAATTTAATGTTGCCCAGCCCCATTTACTGTCAATTGACAGCACCTGGCACAGTCTGACCCAGCCAAGTGTCACGTTCTCTCAGAAGCATGGATACAGGAAATACAATTTTGTATGCAAAATAATCCATGTCTTCCTCCTACTTAGTGCTACATCTTGGTACCTATTTGCATCATCTTAGCCGTTTTCTAGGAACTGCTTACTCTTGAACATTACAATACTTCGTTCCCCTCTTTGCAGTACAATGGACTGAAATGTCAACAGCACCCAATACACAAACACAAGGATTTTGTCAGTACTTACCATTTCTGTGTATTCCCCTTTGTAAAAACCTTTATTCCAGAAGCACTTCTGGTCTTCAGAACCTTATTGCAAGTGCTTGCTAAGTGCTGTCCGTGCTCCCAGAGCTCCCCGGTGAGTGCCCCGCCGGTGGCAGAGGAGCTCCCGTGGGACAGAGGTGGCTGAGGGGCGGCCAAACCCCGCCCGGGCAGCCGAGCCCCGTGCAGGGCGCCAGGGCTATTTCCAGAGGGGCCACGGCTATTTTTAGAGGTGCCATCATGAACACATCAAATCAAATTTAACACGGGGTAACCCAAGTCTTTAAACTCAAAGCCCAGCTGCCCCCCTGGGAACACCCCAGCACAACCCGAACCAAAGCCTGCATCCAAACTGTGCTCTCAGAACCACACTAAGCACAACTTTTATTTTAAATAATGTGATTTTTTTTTTTTAAAGAGAAGCATCCTTCCTCATAGGCAGCAGTTCCCTCTTTTCCCTTTGTCTTCTCAATTTTATCAGTCTTCTATTCGTCAAAACTCACGCAGTGCTTTGATAAACAAACCCTCCTTTGCCTAAAGCCCTGTTCTGTTTTACACGACACAGCAGAGGCAGAATTAAGGCAGAATAACAGCTTTAGCTGATTCTAGAGATTCATTCCTGTCCAGGTTTGGTGCTTTCCCCACAGCTGGTGAGAGGCAGCAGATACCTGCATTTTAAACAGTCTGAGCATTTTGGTCATACCGAACTTTGTAAGATCAGCTGTGTAACATTTTCCCTATGTTTTCAGTGACAGGTAGTCATTAATTGGTCATTTTCTAAGTGCTTTGGCATTAACTCTGCGTGCAAACCCCCACTGCTGTCAGACTGTTACAGGAGTTGTCACAAATTATTTCTATATGAAGAGAACACTCATTCAAAGGAAACCTTGGGGTTTCTCTGAAAAAGCTCACCCATGGACACAGCTTAAATTAATAAATCCCGTTATTTTCTTCATAATTGTCTCTACACCTTTTTTTGGTAAAAAGTTGCAGGAAAGACACCACGTTACCCTGAGAGCGGGCAATCCATTGTTTGATGCAGGTCACTGCAAGAACACATCAGCCTTACTCAGCCTCTTACTGGGAATATTCACAAAGGCCCCAGTAACAGCCTGAACACAAACCAGACACGAGAGACTCGTGTAGATGAGTTTATTAGTGCATAGGTTAGAGATTTACTCCCCTCCAGTATGAACCAAACAAAGAGGTTCATGTGAAAAGGTCTGTTTTGCTTTAAAACAAACTCACTGAGGCAGCTGTTCAACAAGAAGTGAAAACTATGGAGTAGCCTATTCAAATTTCTGGTCTTGATGGGCAAATTACTGCATTATAAAGAAAAAAATTCAACATGACAGGATTTTGAGGGTCAGTTTACATAACCAGCTGGTGAACAGCAGGAGAGATTCCCCCCCCCCCAGCTAATTTGTGTATCCGTATAAATAATATTTACTGACAAAAATCTAGAAAACTACAGAATAAAAAATATATTTACCTAGAATGAGCATTAAGGCAACCAATCCTTCCTTACTTTGCATGTAAACTTCCTCACAAACATCAGTGAGCATTCTGGACTTAGAGGTAAAAGAAATTTGTTCATTATTGAAGCCGAATTTTTCAAGCGACTTCTTTATGGCTGACTTGTAAAGAGACCAATAATAATAATAATAATGATAATGATAATAATAATATGTTTTCTTTTTTAAACATGTTTGACATCTGAATAGCTCCAGCACATTCACAGTATACCTGGACAGCAAAGCAGGAATATTAATACATACAATATAAATTGTAAACTTTGCTGAATTTTATGAAGTCTCGCTTACTGAGTAACTTTGATCTCAGACACTTTCAACAAAACCTAAGATTAAGGGTTCTAGACTTGTAGGACTGAGTTACTGCAGTTAACATGAGAGCTGAATATCTGAAAACATTGATGAGTATAGTTTTAGACTATGTTTAAAAACGCACAAATTATCCTCTCCTCTATTTCTCTTAGAGTGTAAATATATCTACATATCTACATGGATATGCTTAAACAATGAGGAGTCACAAACCCAAGTTACAAATATTTTACACATAAAAATACAAAAATAACCTGTAACATTAAATGCAGTTATTTGGGTACATTTGAATTCTTTCAAGCTTTCAAGTCGTGCAAGCTGGCATTACAAGAGGCATGTGCACACCAAAACACTTCATCTATGTTATATCCACACGAACTTCATAACAAATCAGTGTCTTAGTTTGTATTATGTGTCAGACTCTCCTGGGGCAGTTCATCCCCACGTGCCATATTCATGCATCAACATTAGCAAACTGCAGAACAAGAAAACTTGATTTGGCTTTATAAAGTCATTTCTGCCATATTCATATAAGCAATAAGGCTAAACTGATCCATCAGTTTCCTTTGCACAAGAATTACCTGTAAAATTACCTGCTCAAGTGCAAATTCAGCGTGTTTCAGAGATGTATGCTTTTACCAGAAATGTTGCAACTAATTTCTTATTAACTATGAAGGAAGTATTTAAAGCAATTAACCTTGAAAGAAAAAAATAAAAAAAACTGGCAAGTGTAAAAAAGCTTTTTTTCTTCTCAAGTGTAATGCACTAGGCAGTTAAATGAGCAGTCTTTTCAGGATAAAATATTTTAGCACTTGTTGGAGAAAAAGCATGAAGTTTAAATAGGTTAAGGTGACTAAATAATTAATACACTTAAACACAAGGCTACATCTCAAAAATATTCACAAGAGTGCCAACAAAGGCAGCACTGGCAAGGTACTTAAAGTCATGATTAGAATTGGATTAGCAATAGGAAAAAAAGCCAAACAGTCAAAACTCAATATATTGTCTCTCAACTCCCTATTTCAACTGTAACACTGAGATGTGAAAAAAATCCTAAGCTACTTTAGTTCAAAACAAGTAGGAGCAAGTTTCAGTCTTACAAGTGCCTAGTTTGTGATGCAAAATCCATACACATCCTAATACATTCTGATCTTCATTTATGAGTAAACATTAAGAGTGATTTTACTTTCATTTTTAACCATTAGTGACAGGTCATCATCCTGGGACAGCATCAGGCATCATCTGTGGAAAAGGTTTGGTTTTACTGAAGATGTTTTGGAGTTTCTGAAGGCTCGTAACTCTTGGAATGTGCTTGCTAGGACAGAGTTGTTGCTAGGATAATTCCAAGTATCAGAAGCAATACAGTTACACATATTATTATGAACATCAATTTCTGCAGGGAAAAGAGAGAAAAGTTAAGATTGAAATTACTTTGTCAGAGACAGAACTGTTTAAATACATTCAGAGCCACAGTAGTACTGAGGCTGAGGGCTGGATTTTCTTTCTAAGGAGCAATCACTGCTATGATTTCCTGCTGTTTCCTGTTTCTAACATACACGTAACCATAGTCACAAGACAGAGCCATCTGTGCAACACTTCTCTATTTTCCTTTACAGAATAAGAGTTATTACTCACACCCAACTTCTGTAAACATCATTAGAAACAGATGTAGGTCAAGTCTAAGTAACTGCTCACTGCCACCCTCCTTGAATAAATATTTGCAGCCTGCTCAAACCTTTACATCTGCACCCTGAGTGGAATTCAGCAGAAGGTCAGTAAAAACATTGTGTGGGTAACAGCTCAGAGGAGTTGCAAGGGTTAAAAAGAGAGATGGTTCTGCGTAAATGCATCGAGGTGTGACCCTGGGTCAGGTATTTCTGACTGCAGGTAATGACACAGTAAATTCTGCTCCCTGCCCACAAACCAGAGCTGCTATTCCCTACTCAGCCCGGCTAAGCATTATCTGAACAAGAAATGGCACATTACTGCAGCAAAAATAGGAACACGGAAAAAAATCTCATGTCCTAAACACATTGTTATCTCCCACTGCTTCCTTTGGTCTAGCATTAATAAACAGTTTCAAAGTAAGAAATGTTAAGATGTTCTCCAAGGCATAGTGGCCAACTTTATGACTGCAGACATCTACTTTTTAAAAAACTCTACTTAAACCCACAGAAACCCCCATTTGATAAAGTGTACTTAGTATTCCATACTGCTTGCTGATGTGAACTTTCAACATGAAAAAAAAAAAAATTCCAAGAGCTGTGAGCCAAATTCTTGGCTTTTTGTTGCCATTTCCTGCTGCTGCTGGGCTGGGCAGCGGCTGCGCTCTGTGCCCGGGGCAGGGCACCAGCAGGGTCACTCTGCCACACGCAGGACCTGGCACAGGGAGCAGACCCAGCCAGGACCTCAGTCCTCCCCCACATCCCCGAACAGACACCGAGGGTTAGCAGGACAGCACAGAGGAAACGAGAGCCAAATTAGTTGATTAGTTACTTACTGCCACAGTGGCAGGAAGCCATGCATGCTGAGGTTATCCAAGCATCACCGAATACCAACAGACAAACCAATAATTAGAGCTACTATGGCAATCAACACCACTGACACAATGATAATTATCCACATTTTCTGTCAAAAAACAAGGTATGGTTAATATTAAGCCCATTAACACTCGCATTTATTTTCAATTTTTCAAATAGTTTTTAGATCCACAAGCACTTTTATTAAAGCCTCCTCTATCCTCAAATCGAGATAAATTTATCTGTATAATCTTGCAAATGTAAGAATTAACACTTTCAAACAGGTAAACTCATGATTAATGGCTACACAGTTATCAGAGATGATACAAACACCATTTACAAACATATAAAGTGGGCTCTTGTAACACTTCTGAAAAGATCTTTTGTAAATGAACCAGGCGTGTTATCTCTGTGTAGATCTGTATCTATAGAAAATGAATTATTCCCTCAAATCCAGCTCACCATAAAGAGCCTCACTGAATTGCACAGCATATCAAAAGGGGAAATTGGAATGTAAAAATAAACTACTTAGTAGTCTGATATCAGAATATATTATTCGGTGTCTGATGGGAAGAAAGATACAGAAACAAAATGAGTGCCACGGAAAATGCCAGAACATTCCTTTGAACTCAAGTCCTCCACAAATTCAGTGTCACGGCACAATGTCACACCCTTCCCAGAGGGAAGGTCCCCCTAATTTATCTGTAAAACTAATAATTGCAGACAGAATTTAAAAAAAAATAACCTTATTTCAGCAAAAGCACTTTTATTTTTCCTGCTAGCAAATAGATAGCTTTAAATCCAGGTAAGTTTACCAGTGACAAAAAGCCAAAAACTTTCAAGGTTATTTAGAATCTGAGTAATTTAAGGTATTGTGAAAGCTAGTAAGAAAAACATGTGAATTTATCTACTGGAATAATACATTAATTCTTCTTTTGGGGTTTTTACAGTCTGTAATGGCAGCTCTGAGTGGATAATTCTGAACACACCCTTAGCTGTGCATGAATTGCTGTTTTCACAGTCCAAGAAGTTTCTGTCCTCTATTGTTATTATAAATTTTCAATATTAACTATAGCAAAATAACTCACATTGGAAATGTTCCTGTGCTAAGTTAAAACACTGACTAGCACAATTAGAGAAAGGCAACATACCCTCCGTGCTTTACTTTGATATTTAACTGCCTTTTTTGTCTCCTCTTTTGCATGCTCCACGTAATCCGTCGCATTCATCACGTTCTTTTCTATGTTGTTAATCATTTCGCCCTTAAAATGAAGTTTTGAAGAAAAGACACATTACTGGAACCCATGGATATTTGTTTAATGGATCTAAAAGAAAGGCACTAGAACACCAAGAGTTACTTCCACAAGTCCATGATGTACACACTGGGGATGGCATTTTTTCTGCTTTGGCATGTAAAGGAAAAAGGGGATGAGAAGCAAGGGCTCGCAGCTCCCACCAAACAAGGAATGCTCTCGAGCAGGGCAGGCAGGTTTCTCCCTTGTGCAGGAACAAGTACTGGCCAGCTGAAAACATCCCTGGAGTGGGACGGATGTTTTAACAGCCAAAGCTGAAGTGACACGCTTGAGGGATCAGAAATCCCCAGCGTGTCTGAAGTGGGAAAGGGCATTGACTATTTCCACACAAGGTTCAACAGCTCTCTAGGAAATACACAGGTGAGTTCCTCACAACTGGGGGATTAGGGTGTCAACGCGTGACAAATTCAAATTAATTACGATGAATGAAATTTGGCAATGAAATGGAGGATTGGTGAAAAATGACAGTAAGTCTGTTACCTGTGTCTCTGTCCATCAGAAGAAATAAGCAGCAGCAGTAAACAGCAAAGCATTACAGAATGATGCACAAGTAACTTCTGTTCATATGTAATTCAACAGAAACCTGCTACCAATTTCTCTTGGCTGTTTATTCAATATCAAAGCAACAAAGGACTTATAGAGCAAAACCAAATTACAAAAAATAGTCCTTTTCAGGCAAGTTTCTCTTCTAACACTATTCTTTTCACTCTCCTGCAGAAGTCAAACCATTTTAAGATCAAAGTTAAAAATACTTTTGTTGGGTAATTGGTATTTAAAGACTAAAAATAGAACAAACTTATGTACATGTCAAGACAAAGCTTATGAATACAAGAGCTGACTTGAAGGACTTGCCAAGCCCTTTATGTTCACGGCAGTGACCACAGCGATTCACCTCTGCATGGAGTGCAAGGTGCACACAGCCTTGCTGACACTCCTGTTATTCCACTGTGGCTGAGAATCTGACATTCCCAAGGTATTAACCCACGTCCCAGGAGATGGTTTTTCGTACTTAAACACGCACAAAGATGTTCCAGCATATTGCAATTAAGCATATTGAAGAAAATATTAAATATACTGACTGGAAGGCAAATCTGTGGCCAGTTATTGAAAGCATGTCCTGTAAGTACATTGAGATGGTCAATTTGTCCACAACTAAACAAAACCCTCCAGTGATTAACTTTCATATATTGAAAAAAAAAACCAAAACCACTCTAAGTCTGCACTATCTGAATATAATCAACTGCTTCTGCACACTGCAAAGAGGAAGAGCGAGGACAAACCTCACCATCCCATAAATGTGTTTGAGTTGGTTCATTTACCTGAGTCTCAACAAACATTGCCATGTCCATAAACATCTCATGAAGCTCCCGAATGCTGGATTCCAGTTTCATAATATCCTTGTGTCGTGACTCAATTTCGTTCAGGGCTTGCCTGGTTATTTGAGAGTCTGATATGATCTTGGGGAGAACGCAGAGACATGGACGTAGGTTAGTGCCAACACACTTGTGAAGAGCAGGAGCAGCAGAACAGAAGAGACAAAACTGGACCAGAAACACTTACATCAGAAGTGAAAATGGAAGGATTACCACTCTCTAACATTTCTTCCAGTTCCTCATCAGTGGTGGTCTTTCCAGCTAGGATAAAAACAACAGGACTTCACATAACGTCACTTATTCAGTACTGAACAGAACATTTTACCATCCAGAAGGATGACAATTCAGAGACAATTCCTGCATCGAGATTTTGCAGGATAAAACCCTGTAGAGTTCAGCCACTACCGAGGGCCATTTTGCTTATCACAAAATCCAGAGAGTATCGAGCAACAGTCAGAAACCAAACGCAGATTCAAAGGTACAAGGAAAAATCCTGGTCAGGGCTGTTTTTGTTTGGCTGCTTGGGGTCTTTTCTTTGTCAAATTGAAGAGTTTGATCAGAAACATTTGCAATCTACATATGAGCCTTGCTAAGTGGAGTGTTCTTCAGAACACTATTTATGTAACACTCAGTATTTACCTATTCCACTCAGTCATGTCACTCACCCCACCACTGTGCGGGCAATAAAATCTTCACGTAAATTTGATTTTACCGAGCCAGGACTCCATTCATGCTCTGCACAGAGAAGATGAGAACCCCCAGTGTCCCTTCACTCCTGCTTTGATGCAGTTTAGTACTGCGTGTGTGAGCCAGCTGAATCCTATTGATCACACTGGTACAACCAATCCAACACAGCCAAAGGATTTGCATTGTACAGCTTTAACAATTACATATCAAATCCCTATTCTTCCAGTGAAAAATAAGTTGAATATCTGCACCAATTTATGTAATTCTGTCCCACCAGGTGAAAGATACAGTTTGAGTATTACTTTCTGATGTTAATACTCAAGAATGCTGCAAAACCTGCTTTAAAATTTGTACTGCTTAAGAAAAGCTGAAGGCTGTAATCGGGTCATAACAACTTTAAGTTAACCATATCCTGAGGTATCGGGGTCCCTCCCCTCAAACACAAGCAAAGAACAACTTAACTTGCCTAATCAACTCTACTGAAATGCTGAATTGAACCATTAGCATAAGAGGTTAAGGCCAAATTTGAAAAGCACATGAAAAGCAAAATTTTCTTGTAATTTGCCAGTTTCTCTGTTTGCATTCCCTGTTTCAGCAATGTATGTATTCACTTCTATGGAGCATATTTAAAAAAAAGACTAATTTTAGGCACTTTTTAGACACCTTCCAAGCCAGATGCTGTAGTTCAAAGTAAAGTCAGGAACCTTTCTAAATACTCATAATAATGAATTGGAAGTAAGTCATATGTGAGTCAGTCAACAAATGACTAAAGCACATATAACAGCAGCACTGATTTTATGCCAGATGAATTTACCAAGTGTCCTTGTAGACAAAAATGGCATCACATAAAAAGAGATGTTATCCTGTTAAGCATGTTAATTTTGGAATGGCTTTTAATAACACTTGCTGCTTCAGAATGCAGCTTTTCTTAATGCTTCATTTAAAGTTGCAACACTGGAAGTAAATGAAGCAAAGGCAAAAGATGATTTCTTTAATAATTTTCAATTTAAAGGAAATTATTTAGTGAGTCTTCTCACTTTTCTTTACAGCTCTTCTAAAAAGAGTAATATCAAAGAGTTTGTGCCATGCAGTAGAATTGTTTCTTTTCTCTCACACACTTCAAGACGCTGTCCAAGATCTCTGATGCTTTGTACCACATTTAATTAGTAAGAAACAAGGTGCTAACAACAGGTAGTTCTGGGATTTTCAGAAGCACATTTGGGTCACTTACTTATCTCCAGCTGTCTCTGAATCCGGCCCTTGCTGCGCTCCCGGAAAAGCGTCTGGGTCTCGTTGTACTCGGTCATGACCTCCACGAACTTGTGTGCCAACACGGAGTGCTGGGGAGGGGTCAGACACACAGAGCGTCACTGCTGTCACACACAGCCCGGCAACACCACGGCACGTCACTCCACAGCACTTAAACTCGCTCTCCACTCCACCAGCACCCGCTGGTTTTCTTTACACTGCAGGGATCCTACCTGGGTTTTCCTTATCCTGAGGTCCACTGATGTCCGGTTGGCATTTTCACCCTGATCAAAACTCTGCTCGATAGCTAAGAACACCAAGAGCGCTGAGTCAGTGCCAGTTATTTAACAGCGTAGCTCAATTACTTTGTAAATACTGTTATTACTTTTTAAAGGTACGAGTTCCCCATAGACATGTGCAACATTTCAGGGGAGGAGAGTGGTGGCAGTGATATACAAATAAAATTTTTAAATAATTTTGATAATTGGAAGAGATCTTTAAACACAGTAACTGCTTCAGTCATAGTCTTAGCAGAGTCACACTACTGTCTGTTACACTGGAAAAATTTTAAAAGGTGTCTTTTTGCAGTTAAAGTTAATCTTCTTCCAAAATATCAGCCTCCAGAAAAAGCATTTCAGTTGCAGAATGCATTTCTACATGGAGGAATTACTCTGCATTGCAATTTTCTAGGTTACTTCTGAAAGCAAGGAGTTTTACTTGTCCTCACAACTTACCCTTTAGCCTGGCCCGGATTTTATTAGCAATCTTCTTTATTTCCTCATTTAGTTCTTCAAGTTCTTCCTTTGTTCCTTTAAAAAATAGATTTTTTTTAAACTGTTTATGATTGATAATAGTCAGCAAGAGTCTATGAATCTACCTTGCAATCTCAGAATTGTATTCAGTACAACTATGCAGAGTTGACGTTTATTATCCTCCTGAGTACTTTAAATACTGTTTTTATAACAGCAACCATCAGGTTTTTGCTTCTTATGACAGGCTTACACCTGGGAAATGTTATTATTACCAAATCTTCCACTAAACCAGGTGATAAACAGTTTTTTTAACACTTTCCAGGTAATGGTAATTTGCTAGTCAAACGTTAAATGCTACTGAGTTGTAAGTGAAAATACATAGATTAAAATAAATAGATAAATAGATTTATCTCCCCTTTTTCTCAGCTGTGTTGTGTACCATGTGTGCATTGCTTTTACACTCACTAACGTATCTGGGCCATGCTCTACCTGTCACATTCTGAGGAATTGCACCCAGAGCACTCATGGAGAGCTTTGCTAGATCCCTGTCACAGGGCTCACTGGAGGCACCAGGCTCACACGAACACACATTGCTCACAAGTGCTGTCACTGGATGCTCCTATACAATTCAGACGCATTTGGAGCACAACTTTTAGCACAAACACAAGCTGATAAATGAGCTGAGACCACAGACTTCAAACATTCAGATGAACCCTGGTTAAACCTGAGATTCACTGACAAAGCAGCCTGCAGAATCAGTTGTAGGAGTACAAACATACACCAGGGAAAACAGGGGAACAGGATAAACTAACACCCAAAGTTCAGTTTTCATCAACAAGATGGAACAACAAGATAAATGTTAAGCCAGCATTGCAACATTCAAAAAAAAAAATATCTCAGCATCTTTTCTTCCCTTTTCTTCGAGCCCTGCCCAAAGCACAGACATGCTGGAGCTAACAAGGGTTGAGAACAGGGAAGGGTCCATGGGCAAGCGCCCTGAACTTCCGAGTTCTCTGCTCAGAAAGCACAAGTTCACTTCCAGCTTTGGCATTAAAGCCCCCAAAAATAGGGCTCCACATGGAACTGGAAGTACTGCTGCAGCAGTTGGCTCTGGTGTTAGACAGGACCTTGACCCTACTGAAGAATAAAGAGAGGACTTGACAGTGTAAGCTTCACTTGACAACTTCAACATTTTCACAAATTCAAGGAAACGTTAAGTAACCTCTCAGTCTCTGAAGAAAAAATCCCATATTAACCTGAGTTTTGGTCTAGGAAAGGTTTGGATGATGTAAGAAATATTCTGAAAATACATGTTTTCAAATGAGACTTTAAAAAGGTCAAAATAAACAAATGGAAGCATTAATTCAGTATTAAAAATGAAAATATTTACTTAGTGTTACATTTTGCATTCTGAACACCTGAAGTTCTATTCCTATGCACAGCTAAAACAAGCAAACAATATTTCAGAATATCTAGCCACAGTTATGTGAAATCTTAAAATTATTACTCACTTCCTTCAGGATTTGGTGCTGACAGGATAATGCTGTGCTGCTTCTTCACTTCTTCCACATTTTGTGCTATTTTTGCTATATTATTTCTAATTTCCTCAACCTAGAGGAAGAGAAATATGACAAAGAAGACATTAGAATTATTTAGGGCCCATACTTTTTCAAAAACAAACAAAAAAATCTGCTAATAAAACCCAAACAATTTCATCTGTTAAGTACCAGAGAAAGAAATCCCAGCAGAAATGCTGATGTTTAAACAGTCTGTAATTATTTTTTTAAACTAAAAAAAGGTATTGTTAATAGCAAATATATTCTGTATGGCCAAAAACTTAAGTGCTAATATTCTTAATAAACAACTGTTTTAAAGTTCTATTAGCAAATTTCTTGTTGATAGGGAATTAAAAACTTTTCTCTGCAATAAATACAGAAAATACCCTGAAATAAACTAATGAAGTGTTACCAACATTTGATTTGGCATACAATTACCATACTGAGTAGAATATGTAGATGAATTGTTAAACCTAATTATTGAAATTAAAAGGCACAGAGAGAAAACAGTAAGTCTTTAATCCACGGTGAAAACTGTAACTTTACCTGTTGAAAAAAGTCATCCATAAAATGGTCTTTTTCAATGATAACTGTCTCCCCATCTTCATTTCCTTTATACTGCAAAAGACAACAAAAACAAATCTGTGACATAAACCCCGGGACACTGTTCTGAAAAAACAACTTCTGCCACATTGCTACAGCACACACACTTCCGCCAACAGTCCGCGGAGCCAAAGACGTTTTCCTTTCCTGAGGACCGTAATCTCAAAACAAACAAGCAGAGAGGCCACAGAAAGCCAACTACTACAGAGCTGTGAAAGAAACACGGAGAGGTGCTGAGCGCCTGTGACGGGACAGGCCGAACACCTGATGCCAGCCAGAGCAAAACCCATCCACAGCTACTGCTGCTGCCAGGGCTGCTGCCAGGGCTGCTNAAAAACAACTTCTGCCACATTGCTACAGCACACACACTTCCGCCAACAGTCCGCGGAGCCAAAGACGTTTTCCTTTCCTGAGGACCGTAATCTCAAAACAAACAAGCAGAGAGGCCACAGAAAGCCAACTACTACAGAGCTGTGAAAGAAACACGGAGAGGTGCTGAGCGCCTGTGACGGAACAGGCCGAACACCTGATGCCAGCCAGAGCAAAACCCATCCACAGCTACTGCTGCTGCCAGGGCTGCTGCCAGGGCTGCTGCCAGGGCTGCTGCCAGGGCTGCTGCCAGGGCTGCCCTTCCTCCCCGATTCAGCCGCAATCTCTCCGCTGAGCTGGAAACGCACTGCGCAGCGATGGACCCTCGCAGCCTCTCCCACCGCCCCGGGGCCCGCACGCTCCCCCGGCTCACCGCCCTAACCCGGGCCAGCCGGCACAGCCTAGGGATCCTCGGCTCTTATCCCGGGAAAACAGCGGCACACCGCCCTAACCCGAGCCAGCCGGCACAGCCTAGGGATCCTCGGCTCTTATCCCGGGAAAACACGCGGCCCGCACGCTCCCCAGGCACACCTCCCTAACCCGGGGCCAGCCGGCACAGCCTATGGATCCCCAGCTCTTATCCCGGGAAAAGACAGAATTCACACGCATCATAGGAGGGGCAAAGAGTTCAAGCTTCTGTCTTCTTTAATTCCCTCCGCAGACTGTTTGAACTGCACTGAATTAAAATCAGAACAAAATATTACCCTTAACATACAGTCAATGGGTCATCCGTTAGAAAAAAACAACCTACAAGCCTATGGATCCCCAGCTCTTATCCCGGGAAAAGACAGAATTCACACGCATCATAGGAGGGGCAAAGAGTTCAAGCTTCTGTCTTCTTTAATTCCCTCCGCAGACTGTTTGAACTGCACTGAATTAAAATCAGAACAAAATATTACCCTTAACATACAGTCAACGGGTCATCCGTTAGAAAAAAACAACCTACAAGATAGGTATCATCACGGGATTTTCATTCCAAGACACCTTTTTTTTCTTACAAGGCCCTCTGCCTCTGATCTTCTAACACCCACTTTCTGCTCCTAACCTCTGATCCTATTACCCGAGAAGTTTGGTTCTGGTTTAATTAAATTATGTGAGATACGCATTGTTTGCATGACAATTCTGCAATTTACTCCAGTGTCAAACGCTGCTATTATCTTATAAAGAAGCAACAGTCAATTAAGATCCATGCATCAAATCTTCAGGGAGAAGTTACTGTACTTGGTGCCAGTTCCTTTCCTGCAAACTCAGGGGATGCATAAAGCCCTGTGGCAATGCGTTTGTCAGAAATGGTGTGGGTTTTCTGCTCGGAAACAACAATGCCCCAAGCGAAATACAGGAACGGAGACGTCACTGCTCTCCTGGACCAGCCTCCGACCACACAGTGCTGGGTGTCATTGAAGACTTTCTGCAGTTACTCATTTTGGGGAGATAACGCTAGAACTCAAATTATCTGTCCTTAGAGATTGTTATCAATTAACGGTCTTGCTTAACATAAATAAGGGAGGAAGTCTGTGCCCCAATGAAGTCACCCAACATTTTACCTTTCCCAAGACTGCACTGCTACTAAGCCACAACCTCTAAGTTAATATTTAAGAAGGAGCTACACTTAAAAGACATTTAATTTCATTATCTATGCAAAACAACACTTTGTTTCTATTTACTGATTAAAGAATAATTCTTCTGCTTGTTCATAACTGCATCCTATATTCAGTTATTTGAACTAAAAATAATGAAAATAGCATCTGCTAAGAGATTCAGAATGTCAGCTTTCAGTTTGATCACATCAAACACGTAGTAAAACATGTAACACCTGAGTGAATCCTAAATGAATGAAAGACACAGAAATCTGACACAGAAATCGGCTGGAGATGCTCAGCTGGGAGGCAGCTGATCATGACTCCCCAGCCCACAGCCTGTGCCACGTGTATTTCACCTTCATATTTGGTTGCAATGACACCCCTGACAGATCAATTTGCTCTCTACAATCTGTTGAAGGATTTATGGACAGCCTGCCTCAGTCATCAGCACTTGAGACACCTGATAAGTTCGTCAACCTCTGTTCTCTACATTCTTAAATCATCTCTTACCTAAAATACAGCTCATTGGTAACTCTTCAGTTGAAGTGATGTGCTTCTTTTGACAAGCACACAACTCACCAAGAACTCACTTTTATCACTGAGGTTAGCAGAAACATACTGCTCTCCCTGGTCTTCACCTCCCCGGTACAAGCAGTATCACAGAAAGCTGATAAAAAGTTTCACGTCAATGCCAAGAGCAATCTAATAAAGTCTGTTTGCAGCCATACCTTGACCTTGGGACTCAGAGCCTGGGACATTCAGCTCCACGAACACTCAGAGACCTATAAAATGTATCAAGCTCCCTCGGGAGCTGGTGCTGCTTTGGCTGGGACAGAGTTAACTCTCTCGGCAGGAGCTGGCACGGGCTGTGTTTGGGATTTGTGCCGGACCCTGCTGATGACACAGGGGTGTTTCATTGCTGCTGAGCGGCACCTACAGAGCCAGGGCCTGTTCTGCTCCGCACCAAGGAGGCTGCGGGGCGCGGATGGGAACAGCTGTCCCCGAGCCACCCGAGGGATACTGCAGACCCCATGGCATTATGCTCAGCGTGTAAAGCTGAAGCAGGAAAAAGGAAGGGGGGCACCTTTAAAGTTAGGGCATTTTGTCTTCCCAAGTCACTGTTACGTGTGACAGAGCTCTGCTTTTCTGGGAATGGCTTGACTCCTGCCTGCCCATTGGAAGTAGGAAAGAATTCCTTTTTTTGCTTTGCTTTACCAATTAAACTGCCTTTAATCTCAATCCATGAGTTTTCCCACTTTAGGAATTCTGCCCCCACCCCGCGGGGGCAAGCGAGGGAGCAGCCGCGTGCTGCTCTCGCTGCCAGCCAGGTTAAACTACACAGATATTCACAATATCATTTCTCAGCTCCGAGCAGAAGCTATCCTGATGGCTGATGAAACTTCTGTCGCTTCCACTACCTTACAGAACTGCAGAAATAAGTCAGGCTGGAGATATCTCAGTAAGTATTGACCTTTGAAACTGAAAACAGCTTTTGACTGAAAAACATGACTATTACTTGCCCTTGAAATTCCATTCAAGGTTGGCTCTTTCTCAGTGCAGATCACGTGTATTGCTCTGGCAGGCTGCAAGGATAATACCTGACCATTACCCCAGGGAATCGGCCCCAAGGAGTTACAGAGCATTACAGCTTCTCCCCACAGCATCCGTGTGCCCAGAAATCCTGCATCCGAGCAGCCAAGGAGAGCTTGCAGAGGGCCACGGAGAGCTGAGGCAGCTTTGGCAGGTCAATCATTAACACGCTTTCAGCAGCACTACTGCACAAGCACGGAAACATCAGATGGCAACCCACTGCACTAAATTACCTCATGCTGCTGTGACATGGAAGGCAGGCAGCTCATCCTCAGAAAATTCCATGTCTGAACAAAGTCTCACGTCAGAGGCTGACTCGGGGAAAAACAACAGTCGTGTTTTCCTCCTTCTGGAAAGGCTCATTTTGTGTTTGTTTCCAACCAATTCTAACAGTTTTAGCTTCCGTGACTCTGTGGTTTTTCACCTGTTCCTGAACAGTTCTGGGGGCACTACGTGACTGTCCAAGAAACAGTTCAGAAAAAAATCAATGCAGTTCTGTTCGAGCTACAGGTCCTTGCTTAAAAAAAGCTACAGTCAAATATGAACTTACAGATTGCTGTGTACTACTCATTTTTCAAAGATTATGTGTAAGATACCTTCATTAACAGTCAAGAGAAAAGAAATATAAAAATCAAGTATTTAAATGATTCACCAATCAAGCGTCAAAAATGGATTCCAACAGACAGCTCTGCATCCACTTCAGCATGTAACAAGGGGGTAATTTTTGAGCCATATGGACAATGTGCCCCAAACCTGAGATCTAAAACATCACTCTGCTTGAGCAGAGGTTTATGTCTGACATTGTTCTGAAATGATTTAACAACAAAAAGAAAGTATGAATGAGCTTTATTAGCAGACCTTTAAAAGGACATCTGTTTTTAATACCTGACATAAGCTAAATGTGCTCAGCTGAACGTCTGAATGCAGATTGTACAGCTCTTTTAGGGCCATTTTAAGATGGACTTGTATCCCACTGAAGGCAGGGAGCACATTTTGCAATCATAGCTACGTACTACTCATTTTTTTGTTCTCTAAACACCTGAAAGCAGTGTATTAGATCAGAGAGAACCTTTTAATCTTATGCTTATTTGTGCTCAAAATAACTAAAACCAGTCTGGGATTTGATCCATTGTCCAATTAACTATATTAAAGGACATTTCAAACAGGTTAAAGAAGTTCATTTGGGCCTGCCTAAAGTAATTTAGAAATGACATTAAAATAACCCCCTAAAGTTGAACAAACACAATTATGGTTGCTATCTTCTGAAAAGGCATGTACTTTACAAAACTTCTTCGAGCTAAGAAAACAAGAGGAAGCAACACTATCTGAAGGCTATATAATCTGCATGTCATCAACCACTTCTTTCTCCAGCAACTGTTTAACTGCCTAAACACAGTGTATTAACAAAAATATCAGAAAGTTATGCTAATTTTGTGTTAATAAACCACAAACATTGATAGGTAACATTTCTCCCTCTTCTTTATAATGATCTAGGAAAAATTAAAGACAAAATATTTTGCTTGCTGCCCAATACCATCCAGGAACACACAAATGAGGACATGGAAAATTAGCATTTCCGCTAAAGGCAATAGTGTGCTCAGTTAAAACAGGTCGGTGTAGGCTGGCTACAGTCCCGGGACCTTTTAAACTCCTTGGGTACCACACTGGTTCTTTGGGGGAGACGGGGCGAGGGAACTGACAGGGAAGGGATGACCAAAGGAACACACAGTGAAAGCCTCACGTCAAGGAAAGAGGCGAGGTATAGTTATTCCTGAGGATTTTGCAGGCCTAGGCCTGTTTGAAAACCACAATGTCTATGTTCTACTCTTAATGATTTAGCCAAATGAAATACAACGAAACTACATTAATAAACCCAAACAGTTTGGAAAGTAGGCAAACAAGTGTTAACACATTATTTCTTCAGATGCATTATTCCTTTTCAAAGCATCTTATCCATGTGTCAAGCATCTCTGTTCAAAGCGTTTATTCTATGAAAGGAAAACCACTTCACAAAATCATTAGTTTTTTGGTATTTCAGATAAAGATGTAAGATGGAAGCTGCTACTTCAATGAGTTCCCCATGGAAATGGGAGTATCCATCTCCCTTGGATATGCAACTTTTCAAAACTTCATGTCAACTACACATTTATAATTGTGATAAAACATAGACTAGTCTTCAGTAACTTTTACCTTGATGTTTAAATATTTTTTTCATTAGAAGAAAACTTTTAAGTCTCTAAGCTGTTTATTAATTCTACAGGCAGTGAAAATTACATTGATGAACATATGAAGCACTTCAGCAATACCAGCCCATGTATATTTAAAGCAGCAGCCTGCTGCAGGAATGTTTTCAGATGTCAAATATTAAAGCTGGCTTGAAAATTCCTCTGTGCAGCTGCGTTAAACACTTTTAACTCTGTCAGTGAGGGGTGTGTCAGGGTGTGTTGTTGGTTTCTTTCATTTACAAAAACATAGAGTCTCTAAGCTGTTTATTATTATATATCGCTATATAATCTATAGGATTATAAACTATAAAGCAAATTTGGATCACTATTGGTTGCTTTCTGTATCTGGGAAGCACCCACCAGCACCGACACTGGGCACGCGTTCCCACAACCTGGACGTGTTTAGAAACGGGAAAAGGGAATAAGTATACCTGAAAGAAATTACACTGTTTTTTTGGCATGACTCCAAAACATCATTCCTGGTAGAGGAACTGTCATTTAATCATCCTCTAACTTTTCAGATGCCAATTCATCCTTTTAGAGAGGAAGACAAAGAGACTGGTAATTCCATCACTAGAGATGGAGCTTCTAAAATGTATTTGGTGACCCAGAAGATGAAGGAGCCCCAGACCTGACTGCAGCTCAACACAGCCCAACTTCTACATATACGTGGAGTACTGGAACTATCACAGGAACTTCTAAGTGTTCTCCATTTCCACTTCTTTTCAGGAAAACAAAAAAAACCAAACCAAAAAACCTCAAATAACCTTTGATTTTACCCAAGCCATATCCTGTTGCACACAGACTGATGGTGCCTGCCCCCAGCTCTCCCTTCTTTTTTAGGATACTGTTTCCAGAGCACAAATAAGGGAAAGGAAAAGAGCGTATAAACAGCAGCAGCTACCATTTTGTAAACACGCGGAAAATAAAGCCTGCAGAGCGCTTTCCTGCCGCATCACGGCCCAGGAGCCCCCGGGCGGACAAACCCACTCCGCTACACCCAGGGCGGCTCCGGCACGGAATTACCGGGGGCTTTAGTGCCGCCCAAGCCGCTTCGCGGAGGCCAGGAGGAAGCAGAGCACGGCGAGCTGTAAAAATCGCACAAGGCGGTAATTCTGCTGCCAGACCCCCGGGGAGGGATCCCGCGGGAGCGGGGCCCTCCCAGCCCTCGGGACCGGCGGTGCCGCGGAGCCCCCAC